>JBCJKH010009238.1:0-15789 GCA_039877255.1 Loriculus beryllinus | reverse complement strand
CCATTTCCTGCCTTTTGTTGTGGTGTGCCAGGAATGCAGGAGCTGTAGTTTTTCTGAATTAGGGCTGGCTATGGAGATGGTTCTGTGCTCCCAGGACCTGTCGATCGCTGAAAATTGGTACAGCTCTGATCTCTGGCTTCAGAGATCTTTTTACTTTCACGGTCATGTAATAATTTCAGTAATTCTGTGGCAAATAATTCATTATGTGAATTTGTAAGTAGTTTTCTACTTAAAACTGGATTAGGTTTATATTCTTTTACTCAAAATGCAGAAATCCAAAAAAGGATTTCTAACAAATTTGATATGCAAGTCTATTCTAGCACTTGTCTTGGCTTACTCAGAAATCATTCTAAAACATTTGTCATTCAGTGAATGGTTTAACACTGACAAAAATTAGAACCAAGTTAATTCTATTATTTAACTAAATATTAAAAAGTTACTGAGATTCCTACACAACTATATTTTTAAGTACTTTATTTAACCAGAAAACCCATTTAGCACAAACATTTTCCTGGGTCTTATTCTGAATGAAAGAACCTTTGCAGAAACAGAAACACAGAAAGAACTGCAGTGGCACAGCTGATCACTGCTTTCCTGGTAAACACAGTAACTGCTTATTGAGATAATTAAAGCAGATATTAAACCAGTAGAGATGCATAAGATAAGAATGGAGAAATTTAGGGCTGGATTAATGCAACCTTTACTGTTTGATGCAAAGGGTTGGGCCAGATGACTCAAGAATTTGTCTCCACATCTGTCTTCATTCTATGCGTAGGGAAGAGTCGTATTCCTTTTTAGTGCTTGAACTCTCCCTGCAAGTGCACTCACTCCATCCAAATTAAATAAACTCTTAAGACTCTTTAGAATTGCATGGAAACAGATCCTGAAGCCCTGATTTACTTTCAGCTTCATACACACAAAATTCCTAGAGATTTCAAGGATGATTTTGCCAGACATACAGAAATTGTGAATTTATTTCTCAGAATCTCTTTTGCTGTAAGATTGGATATATGAAAAGCCCAAAATAAAGGAGTCCCTGAAAAAAATATAAATAAAATAAAACACAAGCAGGATTTGGCCCCTAATATGTATTAATGACAACAATACTGTCATTCATGTTCAGTCATGTACATGCTTTCATAAATCATTTTTAATAATTTATTGGATATAAAGAAGAGTTTGAAGTGTGACAAGCTTCTGTCATTTAAAATAAAGCTTTCAAGTAACTTTTCAAGTTTAGGGTGATGAAACCCACTGAGTAATGTGTATCTAAGCACAACAATCCACTGCAGAGATGTAAGCCTTCTTGAAAGGCAGAAGCAGGGGATGGGTGTTGTGTTCTCTTCTTCACTCAGCATCACCACGGCAGGGACTTACCCAGAGCTGGTGTAAGCCAGCATAGGAAGGAAGGGAGCCCGAGCTGCCTGCATTCACTTTGCTGCAGAGCTAAACCACTCTAAGTCAGTTCTTCAGTTAAGACACTGCCTCAAAACCAATTCTGTGATGGATCTCGGGGGCAGCGAGGGGAGCACTGAGGAATTTCAGGCAGTGGTTAAGAATTAGTGAATTAAAAAGAATCTGAAAGATCCTGAAGATTTCTATAGCACACTGGGTTTCATGTTTTCGGGGAAAAAATCTCTCATATTTGCTACTAAACTCCCGGGGAAGTTGGAGCTTGCCCCTGCCCTACCACCAAACACACTGCATCTCAGCCAGCTTACAGAGGCTCAGCATTCCCACTAGACTCAGACCTCAGGTGGGAGGATTAGGTGCTTGGCAATATGAACTGTAATTGTGCCTTCACCTGGACACTCAGAAAGGTACAATACGCAAGGCAAAGAAGAATGCTCTGCTTTCTCCTGGCACTGCTACATGCCTGTAGTTTTTGCCAAGGTTTATCCTATCTGCAGCAATACTCAAGCCAGTAATCTATTGTTGTAGCTCAGGCTAAGCTGATGCTCATTTTTAAATTCAACCTCAGGAAAGCTGACAAATCCGCATTTGTGTATCGTTTGTCTCTGCTTGCAATCTTGCATGCATGCACCCTAGCACAGGGCAACTCCCCTGACCTCTGGCTGGTGGGGTTTTATTCCTGACAGGCTAGATGTGAATAAAATCATATGGAGCTGTGTTTTTATAGCTCAGCCTTCCGAGTCCCATCGTCCTGCCATTGAAATCAATGGCAAAACTCCCAACTTTACTAGTCATATCAGATTAGCTTTGTTCCACAGGCTGAAACAATCTAAATAGATACCAGGTGTCCTCAATAGAGCCTGTGTGGTCTTACAAGTAAGTGGAACATATTTTAAAAAGTCAAATATGAAACGTCTACATCACAGAACCTGTAATAACCCCAGACTGATACTGTTGTCTATGGAGGACATGATCAGTATTTGAAATGTGACTCAGTATATATTTATATGATGCATCCTATAACAGATGTGTTCTGGGGCAAACTCAGTTGCATGTTAAATAACTACAGAAATAGATCCATATTTATACTCATTTCCACAAGACAGTGTGGCCCTTTTGTGTTTTTACTTAAGAAAGAGACCCAAAAAAACCCTACATTTATCCAAAAATCCACTTTAATTATATAACCCTGCATGTAAAAAAAACCTATGGAAGTTAAAGACTGCATGTGAAACCTCTAGGCTGCTGTTCTAACATTTATCATCCTTCGTGTTCCAAGCTGCAAACTTCTACCGTGAAATTCCCTAAGTGCTTTTCTACAGGCATGGAGCCTCACCAGCAACTCCAGTAGCATGGACTGGAGGATATAGCACAGTGCTATAAATGTCCAGACCTGGGCTGCATCAAGACATCCATCGTTGTGCAGTGGGTGTAGCTGGAAGATCTGTAAGGAATTCCCTTGTTCTGCCTCCTGGTGTGTAGGTGGCCAAGGAGCATTGCCTGGCTCAGGCGAAACTCTCAATGTCCTGCTCTGCATCAACATGAACAGAAATTGCGCTGCCCACTCGAGGGCCTAATCCTGATTCACAGCACCTGTAGACTGGGCCCTCAGTGCAGCTTCAGCTTGTTTTGCCCAAGGGAGGAACTGAGTTTTCAGCCCAAGACCCATCATACAAGTACAGCCAGGTCAATAACCTAGGAACACACAAATGGGAAATTCCCAAGGGAAAAATCAGCCCTTCCTGGAGAACAACAACATAAGATACTCATCATTTTTCTAATCCAACTAAATTCCCTCAAATGTGGTAAGGTCTAGTCTGGTTCCTAGCCAGGGTATCTCCTTGGGCCAGTTTGCATGCAAGTCCTCCAGTCTTCTGCTCTGTTCTTGCCCTGCTATGTTTTTGGAGGCAGATTCCACTGATGCTCCTGACTACAAAGTTAGCCTAGAGCTCTTGCGACAGCACTAGCATCTGACAAATGGGGAGCTGCAGTCAGAAAACTTCAAAACTCTTTTCCCCCTCTTTCTGCTAGGGAAGCAGGAGCAAGCTTCATACTGAGCCTCCCGCTCCCATCCCAAGCACTGACTATTGTCTCCTATGGCTGATAGGCAGCATATGCTTGCCCCAACCTGACTTAATGGGAAGCATCTTCTCAGCTGGGATCCAGGTGTCGCTGCAGCAGTCCCGCAGGAGGAGACCACAGCAGTATCCGGGATGTGACGGACACTCCCAGGCAACGTTTTAGGCAGCAGAAGCTGCCAATGCAAAGGGCAAAGTTGACGGCCCTCTGCAGCAAAACTGCTGCTGGAGTCAGTGCCCAGCCCCTGGCACTGAAGCCAAAGGGTAAACATTTAATTATTTTTGTTTAAACCTGCATCAGTGCATCAGGAAAGCACCAAGCCCCATGAAAAGGACGTGATTCAATTGGTATTTCATTTTGCATCTGAAAATCTAGTTTTATCTCTAGTCTTATCTTTTACCAGACACCCTCCTTCACTGTAGATAGTGTCCTTAAGAGGCTGAAATACTTGTACTTTTCCAATAAATATCTTGCAAAGTATGTTCAAGGGTAGCTTATTTTAACATTCATCACATTTAACAAGACTTTTACCAGAGCAGAGAGAACGCGTAACTAATTGTTGGAAGATATGGTCAAGTTTATTGTGACGGGTAACTGTCGGGCAATTATGATTTATTTATTCAGAGGGAGATAAGGCATGCATTGTTCTCTGGGAGGAAAAAAAAAATAAGGCTGATCTTAAAGTTAATGTTATTTCCCATGCCTTCTTCAGTCTTTTCATAAACTGAGGAGACCCACCAAAGCACAATCCTCACTGGCTCCTTCCATACAAAATTTGGGAGTTTAAGCTTAACCTGTCCCCATCCTGCCTCCTGGGCCCGGTGAGGCCATGCAGGCGCGTCTCCTCCTCCACCTAGTTCTTAAAAGGTTTTTTGTCATGAGGAGACACCGGAGCGCGCCGGTGTCCCCCACAGGGTCGCCGAGCCTCAGTCCCCACTGGAGCACTGGGTGCCCGGCCGGAGACACAGCGAGGAGCCAAGCTGCCGCCCGGGGCGGGGGACAGGGGTAGGAGGTGGGGGCTTTTTAATCTGGCAATCAAAGGAAGACGGACAGATAATGAAAGTGCCCCATTGCTGCCATCGTTTCTCGGGGCCCTGCGTTGCCCTCGCAAACGGAGACGCCGAGGAGTCGGCGGTGAGCGTCTCCGTCGACACCGGCGGCGGCGGGACACACGGCTCGGCCCCGTGGCCAGCGAGGCCCTTTCCTACACTCCACGCACGCAAACTTATCCCTGCCTGGGTAGCTGCTGGCGACGGCTGAGGCGGGTGGGAGGCGGCCGCCGCCCACAGATGCCAATGGGGCCCCAGAGCCGGCTCCCCGGGGTGCTGCCTGCCCCTCTTTGTCCGCCCCTGTCCGTTCTTGCTCCCCTCGCCCGTGCTGTGCCCGGGTGACTGATGCCAGGTGGCTTTGCCTGGCCCCGGGGAAGCCTGGGGCTTCGCTGACCGGGAAGCGCTCTTCCTACGTGCCGAGGGATGTTCAGCTGCAGCCCTGAGGGGGAGCAGCGCCCCGCGGTACCCGCCTGACGTCGGGGCTGCCTTCAGTTCTGCCGTGAGCTTAGTGTTTCCGAGTCCGGCAGCTCCAGGCAGCCCAACCGAGGACGGGAAAGGAAGGAGGGGCAACAAAAAATAAAGAGAAGGTGCCCGGGCCCGCCTGTGCTCCCGCACTGCCCTGGAGTGGCTGCTCCTTGCTGTGCTCTGCCAAGTCCCTCAGCAGCAGCCTGGGGCAGATCGGAGCTGCCACCACTGTGTGCTCCCAAGAGTCCCTCGGAGCCCCCACGACCATTACGGCATCGCCTTGGCCATGGGCAGCAGCGGGTTCGTCTCGCCAGACCCTTTGCCCCTTACCCCTCTACCCGCTCCCCCTCCCCCCCCCCCCCCGCCCCGACTGCTGTGCTGCTGCCGTAGCTAGCAAAAGTTTTTATTCTCATCCTCGTTATCTCCAAACTGACAAAGTGACCAAGAACAAACAAAAACTTTTTTTAATGTAGCGGTTGCTCACCTGGTGCAGTAAAGGTCAGTTCTCAGGGCAAAGGACTTCCACTTCCAGCAAAGTCTGGTTTCCCGACTTACTCAACCGGAAGAAAGAGCTCCATTAGCTATTTTACATACACTCTTCTAAATCTGTCTCAAAGGCGTTTGATGTAGGGTATAAAGATGCACCTTGCTTTGCTGTCAACACCCAGCCCGAGGCTGGGGCTTGGACGCTATGTGTCTAACTCCCCAAAGAGGGAAAGTAGCAGATTTTTTTTTTTTAACTCAAAATTTATAATCCTTTTCACCAAATTTCAGCCCTTGGCCACTCGGCAAAGCTTTTTCCAAACTGTTTTTGGTTTAGTCGTAAACCATTTGAGTTGTGTTTTGATCCGACCGTTGCTTTGCCTTCATTTGTCGTAAGACAAAATAAAAGTAAAATCTAACCGGTTTCACCGACAAGAAGCCGGAGCCCGGGCTTTGGGGTGTGCTCAGGGCCGCGCCCCCGTTGCCAGGACCCTCCGGGGGCGTGGCAGAAAGGGGTAAGCTCCCCGCCGGGACCGCCTGCCGCTGATCTCCCGGGATCCCGCCGGCGGCTTCGGAGGCGGCTCGACGGTTCGAGGTGGGGAGGGCAGCTGAGGCAAGGCCGGTCCCTACAGCCCCCCCACCCCCCGCCCCGACTCTGGACAAATACCACTGCCTCTTTGGAGAGCAGAGGTCCTACCTCAGCCTAGTCACTGGTTAGTGCTCCCTCGGACCTGACTCGACGGAGCAGGAGAGGTGCAATGCTTGGCAGTATTCACTGAAAACCACCGTGATGTTCAACCGCTTAATTCCGGCGTGGCCTTGAGCACCGCAGGGGGGTACAGAGCGAGCCAGGGGTTGGGGCCGGGCTCCTGAGGCCCCCCCCGGGGCCGCCATTCGGTTGCCAGTGCCTTTCGGTGGGGCGGGCACGGCAGTCGGTACACAGGGGAGCGCATCCCTCCCGACTGGGGCCGAGGTGAGGGCCCCCCGCACCCACAGCGCTCCGAGCAGAGGGGAGGGAAGGGGAGCCCTCTTGTAAAGCTCCCAGCCGTCGGAGCCCGCAAGATAAACATCATTAGAAATCATTGTAATTGGGATTGTGAAATCTGACCTCTGACCCGCAGGGCTACGTGTCACAACCGTGTCTGCTTTGATTCCTCGAAAGGCGGCACAAAGGAACAAGCTCCGTGACAGGAGGCAGCGTGATCTGCGTCCCGGCCGGAGAGGACCGACGAGGGGGACACGCGTGGCCTCCTCCTTCTTCCCCGAGCCTCATTTGCATATGTAAAGCAGCAGGCTGCCTGGCAGCCCCTCCCGGGGGAGTGGTCATCTGCCCGGGGCAGGGGTTCTGGAAGCAGTTGTACCCGGCTCTCCGGGTGCTTTGCAGAGAGAAATGAGCTTCCGTGCGTACTTCCACCAGAGTAGGGAGGGGAGCAGGGGGTCATCTGTTCGGTGTTGGCTGAAATTCACACCGCACAAACGTGCTGCTGCCTCGGGAATGGGGGGAGGAGGAAGGGGGAAGGGGAACCGACCCCCCTGACAAGAAAGGAGGGGGAGTTATCACTTCTCACCGAGGGCTTCTCCGCCTGAGATTGTGGATCCCCCTCCCAAAGCTGGGGCTCCCTCGTCCCATCCGCCCCATCCAGTAGCCAGCTATCTGGCCGGTGGCCCCGGTGCGTGTCCCATACCTCCCTGTTCTGCTCCGCTCACACCTGGTCCCGCTCCGACGGGGAGGGTGCTGCGGCTCCTGCTTTTACCTCTGAGGTCCTCGCAGTCCACCGTGGGGCTGGTGCTGAGCCAGGGGCAATGGCCTCCACGACTACCGGCCGAAGGACATCCCCCGCGGGGCTGCGTGCTTCGGCAATCCACTGGCGATCGAGGCCTCTCAAGAAGCCAGCAAGAGCAGACCTGGACCACGCTCGCCTGCACTAGTCCCTTCATATTCCCCGCTCAGCTGCTCTCGCCGAGAAATTCTAAAAGCATAATTACATTAAACCCCCTGATTTGTTTAAATAATCCTCTTTAGGCTCCCTTTAATCTGCCCTGTATTTCCCCCGTAGTCTTTATTCCCGACTTGTCTGCCTCAGCTGAGCTTGGCTGCACACCTCGAGCCTGAGGAACCCTCTTTTCATTCCCTCTTCTTCCGGAGCCCCCCATCCTGCGGGCGGTCCCCGCGCCCGGCAGCCTGTCCCTGACTGAGGTAGGCAGCGGGCCCGGGGCCCTATCTGCGGACGGTGGAAGGCGGGAGCCTGACAGCCCTGCTCGGCCCAGCTCCGAAAGCCAGCCTGAGCATCACCCGTGTCCCACAGGCCGGTGTCTTGTCCTCTCTGCATGGCCCAGCTGGGTCCGGCCGAGAACGTTCTCGGGGAGCGTCGTTACCCAATTTTTAAGAAGGATTTACATTTTTTCGTCTGTACAGCTCCGGAGGACCGCCAGACGACGTTTATATGAGAAGGCAGAGAACTGAACTGAGATTGGAGCGAGGCGGGGGGATGACCTCTCTGCGTTCCCTCGACAACAGGAACGGAAGGGGGACGGGAGTATGTGTCTGAACGCGCACCCCGAACCTGCAGCTTCTCCTGCCGGAAGGACCACTTTCCCCCCGAGCTCTCTCTTTGAAGGATTGTTTGTTTTCCTCTGTGAGGAAGGTTTAAATTCATGTTTCGAACCCAAGAAAAAAAAAAAAGAAAAAAAAAAAAAAAAAAAAAAGAGGTAGAAAGAAATGCAGAACTTTAGATGGCGCTGTACAATATTTATTTAAGCCCTACAAGTATTCCCGGCTGCTCGGCCTGCGGAGAGGAGCACAGGCCTCTGCGGGCAGAGGAGGGCTGAGCTGGGCGGGGATTCGTGGGAATGCGCTGGAGTGGGACGCGCTGCGGTGATATGGGGTGACATGCTGTTGAGCAGGGGTTCTGCTCAGCTGGCAGTGAGTTCGAAGGGCAGAGGGCTCTTGCCAGGCACGGCAGCCCCATCCTGCGCCTCCATTCTCGGTCGGTGTCAACTGACGGCAGCCCTAAGGAGAAACAGTTAAAAAACACAGAAAAATGAGAAGCCATCTCTTTTCCCCTTATCCTCGAACAAACAGAAAACTCCTAGTGCCTAGGAAGGCGTGAGGAGGGGCGAAGCTGCAGATACGATGGGAGCTGCAGCCTGTGCCGGCCGCGGGTGCTGCTGCTCGCCCACCTCCGTGCCCCAGCCCACCCGGTCTCTTTCTCCCGGGGCATGGCCTCGACTTCTCCCCGTCCTCCAGAAGTGGTGCAGAATAAGGTCGTTCCCCTGCTCTAGCTCTGTCTTCTTCTACCCTTCGCTCCGCCGGCTGCAGCTCCCGGGAAAGGGTTCATAGGAGGAGAAAGAAAAAGAAGGGAGAATAAAACCCGACAGACAGCCTCGTCCAGCACCTGGCGGCTCTCCACCCTCCCCGACGTCCGACTTCTGTAGGAGCCGAGAGAAGCAGACCCCCAGCTCCCGCGGCTCCGCCGGGCTCCACGCAAAGCACGCGTGGCCGTAAGGCCCGCGCACGGCGGTCCTCGACGGCTCGAGGACAAAGCCACAGGCTTGTCGGTGTCCCGGACAGGCGGAGCAGAGCCGTCCCCGAATTTACTTGGTGTGGGTGCAAAAGCAGAGCAGGAGCTGTAGCTGGGAGTCCTGCCGCTCCCCCGGCCCTCCGCGACCCCGCGCTTCCCACGGGCAAACGTGAACCCTAGCACCTCTCCGGCGGGGAGCGGGAACGCTCCCGGGCAGTGGTGGCGAAGCTTCCGCGGCCGAGCGGCAATCGCTCCCGCTGCGTCTCTTCTCTTCTCCGCGGCTCTGCCCTACCCGGGGAAATATCCTCGCTAGAAACTCAGTCGGGGAGCAGACAGACCCCCTCGGTGCGAGGCAAGGAGCTTCCAGGCAAATAAATCCCTTTTCATCATAGCCCGGAGTTTCTAACTGTCCAGACGGATTCAGGTTGTTTGTTTTGTTTGTTTTTTTTTTTTCCCTGCAGGAGCTAGTGATACATTATTGCCATTATTACTGGGTGGTTTTTATTTCTTGTTAAAAAGGGAGATGCGGTAGGCGAGGCAGGACCACAACAGCAAAAGAGAATTCATTTTTTAAGACAGTAGGAAAATAAAATTATATATTTTTTTTTAAAATCGAAGGTCTCAAGGTTCTAAGCAAATGATGAGCGGTTTAAAAATTGCCGCACTATTCTATCGAAAACAAAACCTAAACACGCCTCTGCAATGGCACTATATACAGAGCGTATCGTGTGTGTATATATATATTTTTATACATATTTTTGTATATATATATATATATATATATACATAAACGTCCATACACTAAAACAAAGAATTACAGCCACTCTGGATCCTGAACACAGTCTACACTTTATTTCAGACTACAGATTTCTGAACATAATAAAATCTTTGGCTTGTAGCGGCGGGTTCAGTCTCGCAGTCTGTGGATCAGAACATTTTTTTTTCCTTAGGAAAAAAAATAAAAGACAGAAATTCACACACACACACAAAAGAAATGAGATCAAACGAAAGATTGGAAAAGTCGGACAGTTGCTGTAAAATAAGAGCGACAGACATCGAGAGAAGAATAAAAATAAAAAAAGGAAAGCAAACAAAACGAACAAACAAACAAAAGAGGGGAGGAAGAGAAAGAGAGAAGGGGAGAGAGAAACTGTCCAGCAAATAGAGATCGCTACACATATTTCTTACCTGAAATTAAATATATACAAGGTCATATGCTGTTTGGCTATATAGAGATTTTTTTTTTTTTTAAGTGTTCATATTTTTTTCGTGATTGGAGTCCTTATACTATGGATAGACAATAGATCTGCTTTTAAATAACACCTGTCCGCCTCCCGGCCGGCGGGCCAACGCCGCGGCACAGGGCTGGGGGGATCATTCGCTCTCCTCTTTGTCCTGCACGGTAGTGGTGGAGTGGTTGTAGAGTCCCTGGGCCATGAGGTGCAGTGCCAGCCCGTTCTTGATGCCCGTCGCTTTCTTGATCTTAGCTCGTTTGTTCTGGAACCATATCTTGATCTGGGACTCGTTGAGGCTGAGCTCCTGAGCCAGACTCTGCCGCCGCTGCTCCGTGATATACCGGTTCGCCTGGAACTCTGCCTTCAGCCGCTGCAGCTGCTCGGCTGTGAACGCCGTCCGCGGCCGCTTGTCCTCCTTCTCCGTCTTCTTCTTCTTAAGCTTCCTGGTGCGGGGGCCTGCGGGCAGGGTACACACATGCCGCTGGGCAGGGCCGCGCCGCCGAGCGACCGATCGAAAGCCGTGTCCCCCCCCCCCCCAACTGCCGGCCACCGGAAAAATGGCCGACGGCGAATTTGTGCCGGTCCCGTGTATCCCGTTCTCCCCATAACCTTAATCCCGGTACCGCAGCCCCAGTACAGCAGAGAGAAGGACGGGGAAGGAGAGGGCAGACCGTGGCCGAGAGCGCCGCACCAACCGCGTACCCCCACCAAGCCGGCCCCGCCGGTACCTGCAGCACTCCTATCGCCCCCCGCCCCGACACACGTCGGGGAGCCGCTCCGCCCGCCTCGCCAGGACTAGCCGCGCTCCCCTGTACGGCCCGACACCGGAGTCCGCCGGCCAGGCAGCGGCTCCGTCGGGCAGCGCAGGGGGCGAGGGCCCCGCAAGCCGGCACCGCGGAGCCGCCGGGAGCAGCAGCTTGGCCGGGGGCTGCGCCAGTCTCTTTAGGGGGGGGGACCAACCCCCACCGCATGGGCGGCCCTGGCTAGGGGGAGCCTTCTCCGCCACCACTCCCGCGTCCAGCCGATGCCCGGTCCGGGCTCTCCAGCGGCAGATCTTTACCGGGGAGCCCCGGCCCCGCCTGCGACTCCCTCCACAAACCTCAGTCTAAAGCAGTGTCACCCGCGCCCCAGGCCTGGATGGGGCCATGCGAAGTGTCACAGAGCTCGCCGGGAAGCAGCCCGGCTCCGGGCATATTCTGATGGCAGTGCCGAGGGAGGGGGGTACTCCAGGTCCTCGGCACGCCAACCCGGCCCGGCCCGGCCTGGGGAGAGCAGAAAAGGGACGGAGCCCTGAAGAGGAGAGAATGATCTACAAAAATCCACCGACAGCTGCCTGGCTCGGCGGGCGGTCCCGGGTCCTCAGCCCCCCGCCAGCAGCAGCCGGCAAGGCCTCAGGGTCGCCAAGTAGGCCGAAAGCTTCTCTTCTCCTCTCCCGGCGCAGCCCTTCCCCAGGAGGGGAGTTCCCCACATCTCGGCGGCGTCTGCTGGCAGGGAGAGGGAAAGGGCCAGGCGGGATGCTCCCGAGCTTAGCCGGCGGAGGGGCAGAGGATGCGGGGAGGCAGTCGCTGTGCGCCGGTACCTTGCAGCGGGGTGCCGGCGCCTCCGACTACTGCAGCCCGCTCGTCCCCGAAGCCGGGAGAAGCGGCCGGGACCAGCGGACAGCTCTGAGCACAACAAAGAGGGGGACCGAGCAAAGCTGAGCCGCACCAGCATGCCCTCGTCCCTCTCCTCTCCAGGCTGGGGCAAGGAGAAAGCTTCAAGGAGGATATGGAGAAATAATCCTATGCCCGAAGAAAGGGTAGGAAAGGAAACGAAGGCGCAAGTGCAAAACGCCTGGCGCACGGAGGCCCTGGGAATCTGTAGCAAAACGCCCGTGGCCAGGCCGGCCGGGAGCGACGGCCACGCTGTCTGACAGCTCTATCACTCCATCAATCACACGAGTCAATCAAAGTGGCTTTTCTGAGTTTCAAGTCACTGGACGTATCAATAACGGGGGATGGAGATGGCTCAGCTGAAAGCGCCGCATTGACCTCAATCAGGGAGCCGCAAAGCCGGGCAGGGTCCGGCCATAGCCGCCTTCTCCGCGTCCCGGAACGACCCCGGGAAGCCGATCGCGTGTCCCCGGCGGGGCACAGGGGAGCCGAACCCGGCCCCGGCCAGCGAAACCCTGGCTGCTGGCCTCAGGATTCAAGGGGAGCCCTCCCTCCTCGCCCTCTGCTTTTTTCAAAAATAAAAACAAGAAAAAAAAAATTGGAAACAGAATCTAACGGTGATGAAATAAGGGGCTGCCGGGGCATCTGGGGGAGTTTAAAGTGCCTTGAAGGGGCGACAGAAAGGGCTGAGGCCGGAGAGCCGAGCAGGCGGCTCTCACCGGGGCAGCCCCAGGCAGAGGCATGTCCTCTCCCCGAGAGCCGGGCCTCATACCACGGCCGGGAGCATCGGCTCCCGCGGCAAAGCGCGGCCTAAGGGCCTCAGCCTCGTTGCAGAGGGCCCGGTAAACAGCCTCTCCGCCACCTTCCTAAAAAAAACCACTAAATCTTTTTCTTCTTCTGAGCAAACAGCCCTCAGCAGGCACCGCCAGCAGCCGCTCAACATGTGGCTCAGGACTCCCCCACGCCGCCACCCCTGAAAGGCCACCAGCACCCAGGAAAAGAATAAAAGGGGACAAAAAGCCCCCAGACACGGAAGCAGGCGAATCCGCGGCCGTTTTAGCAGCTCTCCCTCCCCACGCCGCCGTGCTGCTGAACAACCCGGGCTGCGCTGTTGAAGGGGTCGCTCCCCGCCGGCTCTCCGTATGAAAACGCGGCCGAATCGGAGCCCCGGCGTCACATTCAAATTTGGGAGATTCGGAGGAGGAAGGAGGGGTGGTTGGGGGGAGCACGGGGGACGCGTTTCCTCTCTCCCCGGGTGACCCAAGACCATTCCCCCTCCCCGCGCCGCCCCACGCGAGGTCTTTAGCAGGCCGGGAGCCAAAGCAAAGGGGAAGAGGGAAGGGACACACACACACACACACACACGACCTTGTCACGATTTTAACAGCTCCCAGATGCTCCGCGGTTCCTTACCCGAGGACGGTCTGTCTGAATACCTAGTGCAGTAGACCCAGGCCGGCCACACCAGGGGCTGTTGCGAGTCGGGCTTTATAACAGGTCCTCCATTATTAGAGCCCATGAGGAGGATGGCGGGGCTGCCGTGCTCCCCGTACTTCGCCGGGTGAGTCTCGCCCCCGTCAGCGGGGGGCTTGACTGTCCCCGACGCCGCCGCCGCCGCCGCTGTCGCCGCGGCGGGGCTGGCTTTGGCGGCAGCTGGCGGCGGCGGGGGCGCGGGGCCATCAGGACGGCAGTTCGAGTCCGGGCAGAGGAGGGAAGGCGGGTTGGGCGGCCGGGCCAGCAGCGGGTTGACGTTTTCTCTACCTGAGCTCTGCCCCCGGTCTCCGTCCCGCTCCCGGCTGCCTCCTCCGCCGCCGGCCGGCGCGGGCGGCTCCTTCTTGCAGCCGAAGTCCGGCCTCAGGATGTTGTCGATGAAGAAGTTGGTGGTTCGGTGGGGCGGCGGTGGGGGTGGCGGCGGGTGGCGGCGACGGGGCAGGGGCAGGGGGCAGGGCGCGGCGGGGGAGGCGGGCGCGGGGCTCGGGGACACGGGTACGCTCTCGCCATCGCTGCTGCTGCCGCTGCTCGCCGGGCCAGGCGCCGCTTCTCGGTGGCCGTGCCCCTCCGGCGGCTCTTCCATGCTCAGCCCCCGCCACGGAGCTCGCTGCCTCCTTTCCCCCCCACCCACCCGCTTTACACCCACCCCACTTTGCCGGTGGGTGGCGGGGTGGAAAAGGGGGAGGAAAAATCTAAGAAAAAATATCTATTAAAAAGAAAAAATGAGGGGGAGAAAAAATGAGGGGGAGAAAAAAAGAAAAAAGGAAAGAAGAAAAAAGAATAAAATCCACTTGTTGGGCTGGAGCTGAGATATTTTTTCTCCCCCTTGCACGGATGGATCCAAAACGGGGAGACACTCGAGAGCTTCTCTCCCCCTTCTCCCGATCAGCTTATATTTCCATCAAAAAAAAAAAAAAAGTGAAAAAAGAACCCCCCCACACTGACCCTAAAAAAGTGTGCGGCGGCAGCTCCGCTCGGGCCCCAAAAAACCCGCCCCAGCAAAAGCCGTCAAAATCTGCCCATTGCCCCGCCGCCGCGGCTGCTCCGCGCTTCCCGCTGTCACGCTCCGCTCTGCCCACGCCGCGGCTGCCGGGCCCCGTCCCTGCCAGCGCGGTGCTGGCCGCCGACCGGGCCGGGATATTAGTAATTAATTTTTTTATATATATATTTCCTTTTTTTTTTTTTTTTTTTTTTGTTTTGGGTGGTTTGGGGGTCTTTTGCGTTGAAAAAAAAAAAATAATAAAAAAAAAGCCCAAATCTCTGACAGCTCCGGTCCGTGCAACAAACTCTCCCTAAAAAATCCCTCAGCCACACTTTTTTCACTCGCACCGGAAGCACGTGAGGCGGCCCCGCACGTGGGGGCGGCCAATGGCGCGCCGCCGCCGCCGCTGACACCCCGCGCAGCCGCCAATGGGCGCCCTCCGGGCCGCCGCGGAGCCGAGCGGAGGGCGGCTGAGCGGCGGGGCATGGCGCCCGGCGGGCGGCGAGCAGCAGCGGAGCTCTCGGCATCGGGGTGAGCGCTGCCGCCGCCACAGCCCCTAGGAAGAGACCTCGCGTTGTGCCGCCCGGCCCGGCTCGGATGTCACCATGGGGAGCCGCTTCTCCAGCATCCCCGCGCTGCCCCGCGGCGGCCAGGGCCGCCTACACCGCGCCCGCCACCACCGCCTCAAAGGTACGACTTGGCCGGTACCCCCGGCAGGACGGGCATCCCGGGCACCCCTAGCATCCCCGGCGGTATGAACACCCGCGGCACCCTGCGGCATCCATGCAGCCCAAATCGGGATGGGTGCTCTGGGCACCCCGAGGCGGGATGGGTACCCTAGCAGGACACCTGGGCACCCAGAGACCTCAAATTGGGATGAGATGCCTAGGCACTCACAGCACCCTGAGCACCCCACTCTGGACAGGTATTCCGGGCGCCTTGGGACAGGCTGGGTTCAGTGGGCACCCCGGAGTGGGATGGTCCCATGCCTGGCACCCTATGGCCTTTGGTGGTGTGGGCCCCCCTGCCCTGCTCCCAGCCCTGCCTCTCCTTCCCTGACAAGTGCTCCACGGGTGGCTGATAGGTGCACAGGCTCCTCTAGCAGCGGCACCCCAGGATAGCAAGGGACAACAAGTCAGAGGAACTGGACCTCCAAAGAGTCCTCAAGTGTTTCTTGGTGGACAAAAGCTGTGCTTTGGTGTCTTTTTGGGGTTCTCCCAGAATACATCTATGTGATCGAGATGGTCAGCCTTCTTTGGAGGAGAGCAGGGGGTATTCGTGGCTTCTTGTCCAGCTTGTTCTATTCTTTACAAGGATGAAATCCGTTTTCTGAAATGCTGGGGCACTGCTGGGATCAAATTGGATGGAGATCAAGTTGTAAGGTGAGCAGGAGTGACTTCTCAAGGTCTCCTCTGACCC
>JBCJKH010009230.1:5871-43882 GCA_039877255.1 Loriculus beryllinus | reverse complement strand
AGGCAACCCCTATGAAACTTGATCTAAACCCAGGTTAGCGCAGCTTAAGTGTGCTCACACATCATTTCCCACCTATTTTAAGATGCAGCTTAATAATGTGCAACCTTTTGCATAAACAGGATTTGTAGTACAGCTCTTCAACAATCACACAATTTACAGCAGAACAAGATTACCTGTAGGCACCTTGGCAATGCTTATCAAGTAGTAAAAGGTCACCTTTGCAGCCATTAGGGACTGAAATACTACTTCTGTCTCACCCAGCCTGTTAATAGCTATGCTGCAACATACTGGTTGCAGAAAAATCAGGGATGCCATATTTAACTTGTTACATTTTAGGAGGACTTAATGCCAATGACATTTATTTCTGGATAATGGCAGACCATAACAGAGCTTTGCACTTTTTCCTTTTGTGTAAGACTGCAGCTTGCAATTAAAAAGCCAGCAGATGCATCCACTCCTTCACACTGCCTTTACACAGCATAGTAACTAAATAGGTTTCCTTTTGTTTCATCTGATGTATTTCTGTCTACTAGTAAAAGGGGAATCTCAAAGAATTTATAAGGATTGAGCATGACGTTTTCCATATCAGGTGATGTGTTAGGACACCTCTCTCACAGTAAAAGCCTCAGAACAGTAAAGATGAAACTGTACCTAACTGTTTGACAGAGCAAGACACCAAACTTGTCACCTTCCCATCTGTCAAACTAGAATTTCAGACTTTACACGTGCATTTGCGCACACACATACTACATGCAAAAGTTATGAGGTGTCTTGAGAATGCAACTTGGTCTCTCCTCCAGCTGTCTGGATTTATACTTACTGTCAGGTCAAGGAAAACAGACCTATGGTTTTACTGCTTGAGTTGTAACCTAGAGCTTCAGTAGTGCTTTCCAAATCTTCCTTATTCCCTTGGCACTGGTTATTTCAGATTCCTCCTAGTCTATCACCAAGGTAACGGTTCCTTTCCTCAACATCTTCAAAATCCTCTATCACTGCTGCTCCTCACCACCTGGTCCGGCCCTTCAACCCTCTTTTGTACAGCTACTGCAGTCATCTCCTGCCGCCTTTGCTACTTTCTCAAAGGAGCTCTCACCAAAGGCTCTTGGCATAGCAGCCAGACTTCGGTCTTTACCAGGTACTTTGGTACCAGATTCCTACCAAGTGTACACCAATTCAGTTGTCTCATCTCAAACTTTCAAGCTTGTGTGCTGTGTCTTGCTTTAATATCCAGTGCTACATGCTCTCACATGTTCTGCTCCCTTTGTATTTCTCATTCCTCCAAATCCTTCCATCTTTTCTCAGTCAGTCCCATGCCTTTCTTATGATGCCTCACCAACCTAAGCAGGCTCCCTCCTCCATGGTGCAAAATAACCTGAAACTCTCAAATCCTTTCTAAAATAAGCCTTACCTACCCTGACTTCCTGCCTTGCCAAACAAGGCTGGCTTTAGCCCTTCTCTAAAAGCTTTTAAAAATACCAAATAAATATCACTTTCCACTGTGAAAAAAGTTTTGGTCATAGTAAGATGCATGCCAAATTGCCACATGCCCAGGTTCCTTTGATGCACAGATTTCCTTCTTTTTGTTTAGGCTGTAAACTATTTGGGACAGGAACCTTGCCTTTAAGCAACTAAAATACCATGCACGCTTCCAGCCCTGCTTAATCAGTCTCATCTCTCCCAGGCAAATAGCCAGCACTCAAATGTTTCTGCTTCCAAGTTCTGAGCGCCCCGTTTCACATACCTCTCCTTCACCTATATTTTATAAGTTTGCTCTTTTCTGCCTCCATAAAGAAGTGTGGAAGTTATCTGCAGCACTTCAGGAGCCAACCAAGTCAGGGAGTAATTTCCTTTGCTCAGCTGGTGTCTGTACATGCCCCCAACTTTCTGTGACCCCATCCTTGCTCGATATGCCAGTAGGAGTGGGGGATAGGGGGGCATTGGGTTTGAAATTAGCCAATTAATGATTTCTCAGCAAAATGCAACAGCTCCAAACCTACGTCTTCCAAACCACAGAAGAATTCTCTTTCAAAATACTTTCCCCTCAGTCAGCAGTCTGCTCTCGCCCTCCCCCACTCCTCCATTCCACCCCCCATTTGTCAGACCTGCTTCTGGAAAAAGTCTCACTGTTCCAGAAAGCGATGCATTAATTCAACGTGGACTTTGTTTTACTTGTCTAAATATGCAGCACAGAAAATAACTGTCCACAGTTATCAAATGTGTTCATCTGCAGACAGGAGCTCTTCAGCCTTTGTTCCTCATCCGCAGGCCCCTCACGCTCTTTTTTGTTTTAAACAACAGAAAACCTTGTGCCAACAGATAGAAAAGAACAATAGTGACATTTCTTCTAAACAGTTCTGTACTGCGCACGCTCTGTCTTCAACCAGCAAGGGGCAATAAACATTTACTACTTTCCTTGGAGCACAGAGGAGGGGAAAAAAAAAAACCCAGATGAAAACCTAAAAAGAACAAACCACGTCTGAAGCCGCTCTGTGCTGGTTTGATTTATGCACGGCAAAGCAGCCTTGTGCTGCAAATGACAAACACTTCACCAGCGTCAAGCAGAAGCAGCAAAAAACAGTGGAAACAAAGAGACAAGTCCTGTGGGTAATGAGGGGGCTGCCAAAGAGGGCAGAGCAGCTCTGGTGGGATGCAGAAGCACACCAGCCAGGCTGTATCACCAGTAGTGATCAAGGGCTCTTGCCACAGCTAGAAAACTGGTTGCAGAATGACTCAGCCAGGGTAGGAGATGGGGTTCAAGTATCAAAGACTATTGGGTTACATGATTGACCTCCCTCTATGTCCCATCTCCCCCCATCAAGCTCCTGCTCTCCATAAGTTACGCAAGTAAGAGGAAGACCTATAGTCTCCAAGTTCTAACTTTAACTGTTTCATAGAATAGCTTATTTTTTGTGTTAGCAGCTACTCTTAAATAACAGGCTCATTTGGCAGAAATTCAGCCCATATGTCACTATACTGTTGATATGAATAACCTTAAAGTACTTGCCCGCATTGTAACAGTTCCAGTTGAAAGTGTTGGGCATAAAACCAAAGCAGCAACTTATGTCAGCTGTCTGGCATATAAAACAGGCATGTAAACCCCCTCTTTTCCCAATCAAAATTGAATAGCACAAATGACTTCTCATTAAATTAGCCTGTAAACAATCCTAAATTGTCTTCCAGGGGAAGTTCCAAATAGATGCATGTGTAGAATTACCATTTTACCCAGTACAAGAGAACATGAACTCTAGAGCTTGGAGGTCTGACAAGTGTCAGGACTGAGGAAACCTACAAAGGTTCAGACTTCTCCTTACAATTCATGTTTGTATTACCGCAGTTTTGTAATGTATAGACAAAAGTTTAGAAAATGTACCACATTTTCAAACATTTAACATGTAAAAGAAACAAGCTCTGCAGCTATGTAAGAAACATAAACCAATGTAATCTCTTCAATCTGGGTACACCATGGACCATTCTAAAGAGGAAAGTTTAGCAACAAATGCCATCTGTTTCTCTTTGTAAAAACAGACTACAGCTGTTCTCTTTGCAGATTTTTTTCAGCTTTAAGAAGGAGCACTACCATGATATTCAATACTTTGTCCTTCATGTTTCTTATTCATGGCCCCAGTAAAGTTTCTCTCAAAGTACAGGGATGCTCAGCCTCTTCAAATGGCTTTGCAAAGGGTCAAGATAAATATGTTATCCTTGATAATTCTCCCCCGTTAGGGAGTCTGTAACAGGGAAGCAAGCACCCTTCCCTTCCACACTTGGGCTTTCCCAGTGTTCTTAATATCCAAGTCACTTAGAAAATCCTGGTCTTCAGAAACAACATGTAATTCCTTCAGTTTTCACTTTAAAGTGATTCTATCATAGACTTGGTTGGTAAAAACACTTTATTAGTGGAATGCAAGCATAAATAGGAAAGGAAGCATCCTTTACAGCTTGCTTTTAAACTCCAGTGACCTCTTGGAGCTAACCCAACAGCAGGGACTATCTTGAGCAGAATATCACTGGGTGGGGAGAACTGCAGCCAAAACATTTAATTGAATTTATTTCCAAGAAAGAGGCCAAGTGGGGAAGGGGAAGCTGTTCTGCCTGCATCGAACAGTTCTGGCAAGCTCCTGTTTGAGCAGCTCGTCTAGTTCTTCTGGGCTTTGGAGCAGGGGCTTGAAGGTTCGCAGGGGGTGTGTGTACACTTCATGCATTCTGCCGTTTCAGTGCAAACCCACCCAAATTTGGCCTTGTTAGGAAGTCTTCTGGGTTGGGATGAGGGCAAGAAGGGAGAAAGAATCTCTTCTGACCTCATATAAACTGTTCTTTTAGAGAACAGCAAGCTGGACACCCAGAGAGACTCGTACTTTCAACAACTGCATTTTGGAAGGCATAAATGTCTGTACAGACTACAGCTAAGTCAGATGACAAAGCCACTGTCTCCAACCTGTCCTCGAGTACTCAGATCACTTCCTTTACTTCCAATAAGCCTGCTTTTTTAAAAAAAAGCTCTCTAACCTACTATTTCAGATGACATTACCCAGGTTGTTTTTAGCCAGCTTGGCTAGCTGTGGCTGAAATGCATTGGAGAGAGCTTATAGAAGCAGCTCAGGCATGGAGGGTGCCTCAAACCTTGAGATGCTGCAGTTTGTGCCAAGTTCAAGTGCTGAGATTTAGTTTGAGATAAAGCACATGTTCTCCAACACACTCAAACCCCCAGTATTGTTTGGTCCTAATAGGGAAGAAGCAGTTATGGAACAAGAAAAAGGCAGGGATGGAAGAGATTAGGAGAGCCTGCGGTGGGGAGGACTGTCAGAGAAGACACTGTTAGAGGGCAGTTCTGAGGCTGAAGCCCGCAAATGGTGGGCATAAAAGTGAAAAAGATAAAACCTGGGAATGCAATTTAGGTCCTCAAGTTTTACCTCAAGAGTGCTACAGGATGGATCATGCAGTCTTAATATCTTATGGGGCTTTGTTTGCAGTATTGTATGAATATGAAGAATATATTTGTTTAAACTAATAAACAAGCCGTTTAGAAAACTGATTCCCAGAAATTATCCCAGTTAATTTGCCTGGAAGTATCTGGCAGAGTTTGACAGTGCAAAATAAGTAGCTCCCAACCCCCTGCAGTACAGAAACAAGCACAGGTTCTTTTGTTCCTGAGGGTAGTTCCAGTTGCTACAGGGTCTCCAATAGGAAGAAACTCTTTTTGTGATTTCGGTTTCCTTAACCATATTTTGAGGCAAAGGTCACTGAGAAGTTGTATGTGCTCCACGCACACAAACCTGCAAAAAGAACCACCACCAAATCCAGGAGAAGACAAAATTGCTACTTTTAAAGTACACTGTCTCCTTAGCAGGAAAAGGCACCTTTTCCTCAACCCAGAAGCTTCTCTTGTGGTTACATTTGGTTCCATCTCCTTGATAAGGTAGGCTGAAAGTTACAGAAGTGAAAATTGTGTTTCCCCCCACCTCTTCCCATTTTGATGTGTAATGAACACCACATCTGGACAACTTTGCAAGAAGAGTAGAAGCGGATAGAAAGGGGTACACTTGCTTTTGAGAAGATGATTCACACACATTGGAGAAGTGCTTGGGTTGGAAGATACCTCAGACTTCACCCAACCACAGCTTCAGAACACAAAGTGGTCCCCTCTCCAAAGGCTCAGTGTCAGATCAGCAAAGCTAATAAACAGATGCTGCTGCTGGTGGTATTTTAAACACCTGGACTGACACCAAGAGCTCCCAAAAGTTCTGAAGGAGTGTCTTTAGTACCAAGCACTGCCTGTAAGGAAGAGCAAGCTGAAACTGGAATGATTCTCATCTTTCCACTCCAAGCACTTTTCCAGCGCACACATCTCTGACCATGGCTTTTGGCATTCTTCTCATTTTAATAGCCCTGAAATATCACTTGTCCTTATTGAGGTAGGAAAGACTGAGTACAAATATGCCCAAAGTTAAAACACAACAGATGTGAGCTTCCCCAAGCAGCACAAGGAGTCAGACTGCAGAGTTACCTTTGATTATCAGCCTCCAGCTCTTGGGGTGCCTAACCCTGGTTCCAAGACACCCTCATGCTGTCATGTACAAAATCCACATCTGAACTCTGGAGCTTTGGCCTCTCTCTACCAGAGTGCGGAAGATGCAGACCCTGGTACACCACAACCAAAGCTGCAGCATGGCTTTTGGTGCACCCTTAGCGGCTGGTGCCATAGGAAGCTATTAATTCACCTCGACTCTGCTGCCTGTTGACTATCCCGCCCAGCGTCCATCGCCGGTCCAGGCGCCTCAGGTGAGCCTTGCGTCGCTTAGAAACTAGTTTGGAACATGGAATGAAAAAATAAAAACAAAAAAAGGGAAAAAAATGATGGGAAGGTGAGGAATAAAAATAAAACATGGCATTTGCAAGCACTGGTCTTGTTAACAGGAATGAGTTAGGTGGCATGCAGACAATTTGGTTTAGTTTATACAGTATAGTGGAACAAGTTAGATTCTTGAGCCCGAGCAACACAAACCGCCTAGAACTGTCATAAATTGCCACTCTAGTTATGGCTTTCCTTAAAAAAACCCCAAAAAGCCAAAACATGCACACACCCCAAAACAAGCTGTACAACTTAAGACTGCAAGCTCAAGGAGACTGGATCAACATCATTGCTGTTGCATCTCCTAGTTAGGTTGCATGATCTTTGGAGATTTCAGTCTATAGCGTATGATATCAAATCAAAACAGGGCTCTAACCCTCTCTAAGCAAATTATTACACTATAAGCAAAATCTAGGGGATAAATAATAATAATAATAATAATAATAATAATAATAATAATAATAATAATAAAAAAAAAAGAGGCAGCCTGTCCTGTGTGAGTTCACTTGTAGCAGGAGCACTCAGGTAAAGAAGCCAGGTGGAAAGTGTCTGATGTCTCCTTGTTTATAACATGACTCAATCACTGCCACAGATAATTGTCACAATCCAAAATTCTAATATAGTGATTACAAATACAAGGGAAAACCTAACCTTGCAATTACTGGGCAGGCTCAAGAAGCTAACAAGCCAGAACTGAGAATTAGTTACACACTGAAACAATAATTTATACTTAAATTATAAACAAAGACAAGACACCTATGGAAATGGCACTGAGAGCAGCTGTGCACAGAGGACACCACTTTTTTCTTGGATTACATACATAGAACTGTATTCAGTGCTTTCTTATTCTTGTGAAGGTGTGAACAATACAGGAACCATTGGACTGTCATAGAAACACAGACAAACACTTCCCTTTTTCCATTCGTGGGCTTCCATGCTAGTTTGGCAACTACTGCAAGGGTGCTTGGTGCTGCTACAAAGCAATGTGAAGTATTACACTTCAGCTATCACTAATGTGCAAACACTACTGTTTCTCTAGTGATATAGGGAAACTGTAAACACTGACATCAATAATCACTCAATTCTGCTCATGTGCATCATGAGAGCAGACAGCACTGTCTTCTAGGATCATGTTCTGTGGACAATCAGGTGCAGAAATATCATTTGATTTGGGAATGATTAGCTGAACAAGTAAAAAAAGAATTAGTAATTTCTCCAGAAGGGGCTTTTGTCTTTTTGCCCTTTATATCTGTCAGGGGCTTACAGACCAGACTCTGCACCCTGCTCACTCTTCTCATTTGCTCCTGTGTTATAAAGGCCTAAACCTTCCCCAGTGAACTGGAGGTGTGGTGAGTGCTGTTGAACAGACTCAGTGTCTTTTTTGTAGTACTCTATACTTCCCTTTGATGCCTTGGGCACCATAGGAAAATCACAGATTTTCAGAGGAGCTGGATTTCAAGCTTATAGATCACTCTGTTTTTAGCTGGAAAGCAGTGATCCTCTTGGAAGCCCATGGTGACACAGAACATGAGCTGTCTTCACTCCCTACTGGTAGAGTTTTTCTTACCAATTGCTTTAACCTGGTGGCTTTCTCCAAATCAACAGGACATTAGACTGCCAGTTACACACACACTACACAAGAGGCAACGTAAGACACCTCACTAGACATACACATTATAGCAGTGAGAGAAGTTAAAGCTTAGTTCATGATAAGGCTGCCTGTATTAGGAGATTTCTATAGAGGAATGGAAGAAATGAAAGATATTGAACTTAAAGGCTTGCAGGAGGGCTGTGGGAGGGGAAGGATTTGCTTCAGCTCTCAACACAGAGCAGTCCCCCCAGCTCCTTGCTCACACCAGGAGTTTGGAGGATTTAGCCATCCAGCAGCACCCCTTGGACACAGAGGGTCACACAGATTCACTACACACTCTCCTCCTCCAAGCATACGACAACCCCCTAGTGATAGCCCTGTTACATCCTGATGCTTTTTTAGGTGTCAGGTTTTTTTCTCCTCAGCAATACTGAACTTTGCCATTTGACCTCAGACTTGGACTTAGTTGATCATATTAGAGGTAGTCACCAGAAAGGTTTTTCATCAACAAGTGTCTAAACCTTTGCAGAGACCATTTTAAGATGTTTACTTTAACAGCTCTTGTGGCTGCAAATGTTTCTTTAGATCGTTTTCTGAATGTTTTCCAAGCCTTGTAGGACAGCGTTGGTCTAAACACAGGCCCAGGTAGCAGTCGACTGTCTGCTCTCATCCTGACAAAAGACATTGTGCAGGCTCCAGTGCGGGGAGGAAACACTTTTGACTTTCTAAGGGAACAGACTATTCAAACAGACACACATGGAAATATTACTGCTATGTAGAGGCAGCATTATTAGTAAGTTGCATTCAGCACCTCCTTATCTTTACAAGGGGCTGCTGCAGTGGAGCAGACCTCTGAGTCTGCCTGGCTGGTGGACTTGTTCCTGGCCTGCTGTAAATGGAGAGGGCCATGAGGCTGATACAGAAAGCTCCCTGCGTTAGTGTTTCTACCCTTTCAAAGTTAGGCAGAGCATAGACTGCACAGCTGCAGGAAGCCAGCATCTCCAGGAGTCACTCTGAAAATTGTATGAACTCTAAACCAACAGGCTAGGGCACTTAATGCACTGAAAGTGCCTTCCTCCTCAGTTATACTGGAGGCCCTGTCACCTGGCAAGTTTTCTGTGTAAGTATGTACACTTTTATATGCTTTCCTTTAAAGAGAGTGAATCCGAGTTGGTTTTGCTCTCTTATGAAGCAACCATTAGTAGAGGAGAAGAGCAGCACAAGTAAAGAACTGGGGGGGACAGGGACAGGACACACAAAGAACAAAAGAAGTCTCAGCTTATGTGGTTAATAACAGAAAACAAAGTTACAGAAAAGCAAGCGAAAGTTGGGGCACATCAAAGCAGCAGTTGAGGTAATGCAATCACATTTGTCACTGAGATGGAAAGGGAAGAACAATCTCAGGTTTCAGCATATCTGGATTTGGAGTAAAGCAGGGAGCAGGACTGCTGACCATAGCTGAGGAGAGCAGTATAATGGATTAAAGGGGACCAAGAGGGAAAAGATAAGGAACACCTCATGGATTTTCCATTACCCAGGAAAGACTGCTGTGTGGCAACAGCCCTGTGCACAGTATGCTCCAGAGGGCAACAAGAGAGCCAGAGGAGAGCTTGAAATGAAAGCAATAAGGCTGTCAAGCATACATCATATTTAAGAGTCAGGAAAAGGGAGGAAGCTACAGACCAACAGACAGGGCATTCTTCAACTCTTTCAGAAAAGAGCAGTAAGCTTTTGTTCTTTACTAACAGGGAAACTTTACTAACTGCTTTTGCATTCACTAGGATGTTGCATCATACCAGACTGGTTACTTGCCTACCAGTCTACAGCCAGTCTGTCTCTAAACCCTAAGTGACCCAGGATATGGGTAGCTTTGAGCAAGGAAAAATAAGCTACAGAGCCAAAGATTTCAATAAGCCACAGATGTCACCCCTTGGAGCCCAGCACAAAGTTATGTTTTCCCTGTGTGCTATCTTAATGGACAGATGGCCACCCCTACACATCTCTAATCTTCCTGCTTGTAAAAGAAAGGTCAGCTGAGTTTTCACATACATATTACATAAGTGTCACATCAAGAGCACCTAGAAATTAAGCAAGAGATTAATTAGAATGAAGAAAATAACAATAAAAGTGTCCTTTGTACACAGTTGCTACATGAGAAGTCTATTAAGATGTGGTTAGTCTTTCATAATGGAACAGAGGAACATGTGAGGTTGTGCTATTCCATTTCTGGAACCTGAATTTAGCATCTTTAGCCAAAACCAGCACAGCTAAACGCATATACATGACAAACGGCATCTCAGTTCGAACAGAATGAGACCACAACAAATAAAATTACCTTTCCACACAATCATAGACCACAGCAAACAGCAGTGAAACTAGTTTCAAAGATTAATTAAAAAAAAATACTAATGAGAATCAGCCATTCAAGTTAAATCTCACTCTTTCAATGGCCTGTGGCTCTATCAAGCATCTTTTTCCAGTTAAAAGCTTTTACTTGTATAGTTTTCGCAAACAAGCCATGCAAGTTCTTTTCTTCCATAAACATGAGCGTCCGAGACCTCTACCGGAACATAGTGGTTGGACTTGCACATGAGTTGTTTGTGTGATTTTAAAGGGTATTAAAATGAGCACCATTTCAGCTTTTGAATCTCTAGTCACACTGACAGCCTAAGCTGCTCACAAAGGCATGGTACTTCAATTTCTTCTGCAACAATTTTACTGATATAAGAGAAGAGGTTCTTGCACCAGGTGAACAGCCACAAGTGGTAGAAAGGGTTTTTGAGTTTTCCTATGGGGAAAAAAGTAGAAAGCAAGCAATACCAGTTTCCCCTTGATAACAAAAAGCTTTCCATACCTTCCCCAAGCTTGGATGTGTTGATGTCAGAGTCATCTCTGGTTCCATTTTGGGATTCCAGGTACGTAGCAGGGACCCAGCCCTGCTCCTCTGCTGTGCTCACAAACCACCAACCTACAAAAAGAAGTAAAGGATGTTGCTCATTCAACATTAAGAGGAATAAGAATAGCAGGATGCTACAGAAGAGGTAACACAGAGTCAGCAGCTTTGAGTATGTAAGTATTCTAATCCCCCTAGAGAGGGGGAGTTAGTTCTATTATACAATTTCTATGAGATACTCTCACAGCAGTAAATTAAATGGGCAGGCAAGCCTCATGTGAAAAAGGGGTACAATGCAGCAAACACTCAGTTCATTTTAAGAAGCCTGAAGTCTATCCATGAAAGCCTTGAGTTCTTCAATTCAATTTCTCAAAGCAAGTATCACAACTTGTACATCTACAGTATCAAAACACTTGGTACGTATATAGATGAGGTCATAGAAGTCAAAAGATAGAAATAGGCAAGACTTCAGTAGAAGGCACATAGTTCAAAACAGGATACAAAAGAAGTGCTTCTAGAGCACTTTTCACCACAGCTGTTGTTTAACAAACATGACCTGAATTCAATCCCCTGGGAAGTACTTTGCAGAGCAGAAATACAAGAGAAAAGCTAATTGAAATGTGATTTCAGGCCATAAGCACCAGCTATTTGCTTTCCTACCTGAACATCCAGGCTTCTACCACTATCTACGAAAACTTCAATATTTACCAACTCTACGCAATTAATGTTTAGGTCACATCCGTGGATAAAATTTATAGGTGAGCCATCTTTAAGGTAAACACATCCCAACCATAACTATCTTTGCCTCTTTTCTTGCTGGCTACACTGATTTATTGAATCCTCCACTGGTTTTGATGTAGACTCACTCATCCAAGAGCTTGCTGCCCTCAGATATGAGCATAACTAGTTTCTGCTCCATTCAGATAAGGTCAGGGTTAAGACACAGGACAATAGAAAGCCAAGCAGGTAAACCATTTCTGTTGTTTTCTGTAATCTCCCAGTCTCCCCCAAAAATACAAGTTGCTTTCTCAGGACAGTGCAAACTACTGTTCAACTCCAGTCTTCCAGCCTCCCCAAAAGGAGCTAAGAAAAATAGCATTTCTAAACATGCACCTCGAAACAGTTTACAGACCTTGATGGCTGTCATAAACTCAACAAATCTCAATGGAGATTCCCAAGCCTGCAGCAGGGACAAGCCAGCTTAGTCTGTAAATAGATGGGGCACAAACCCCAGTCAATTTATGGTGGGGTAAAGCTCCAAGCTGTGTGACAGCCACAGCCAGGAGGCAACAGCCCTGGGCCCAACAAGGGGAAGGGAGGCTTCACTGGATTCTGCCAACATGCAACTGTCTTTGAAGACAAAAAGTACTCCAACAGTGATCAAGTGTTCATGCTAAAAGCCACCCAAGTTCATTCCAAATCCTGTCATGGAAGATTTTACCAGAAAACAGCAGTTACACACTCTCCTCTCTGGGCCCCATGGATTGGAGACAATGTGCCCCAAGCAACAAACCCCTCACTTGCCACCGCACAGCTGCTAGGTAGCTCCATTTATTTACTCTCAAACCCCAGACACGGCTCTCTATTTTCTGGCCTAGTAGAGGTTTGGAAACTTTGCTTCACAAGGCTCACGGTTGGAAAGTTAAATTTAGTTATTCCCCCTCAGCAGGAGGTGGATTCTCCTGCCATGAAGCCCACAGCAGTGAACACGCAGGATCTGCCAGACCGTTTCAAACACACATCTCCATGGTTGTTCCTTATTTCACTAGCAATGTATCGACATGCGTAGCAAACAGAGTTTAACACACACTCATAATTTGGCACAAAATGTGAGAAGTTGGCTTTCAGCTGATATAAATCAGACTGGAATAGTTTATGTAAACTCTTCCTCAGAAAGAAATTAAACACAATTGCACAAAAAGAACTTGCCTACACTTAAGAACGTGTGCTCAGGCCAAATTCAAACCATGGTAAAAACGTCTTTGGAGGCCTGGATCACCCAGACTTGTGACACAGTGCTAGCCCATTTCACAATACACCTCCTCTGGTTTGGCTCACTGAGCTGCATCGTGGCCTCAGAGCTGAGTTTATGGTCTTGTGTTTGGGGCCATAGTGTAGCTGAGCCTCCATCCAAACCATCTAAACATGGCTGCCTGCTATAAGGCAACCCCTAACCACCACCCCTAGGCATGCATACACGTATCTCCCCACTGCTTTTAAAAAGCCTTAGCAAGGAAACCTCCCAACTCCACTGATCTTAAGAACAGGCTCCCGCATACTGGCTGGAAGTCAAGTCACATTTGAGGTAGGTTATAGTCAAGTATCTCAACCAAATCCATTGCAATGTGCAGACAGCGCATGTAACAGTCTAAGTGAGGTTTTAAGCTGCTTTGATTCTTCAAGCCTTCACTAAGATTGAAGCTCCTCATCTCCACAGAGCTCATGAAAGTTATCACTTGTTTCTAAAGATTCCCTTTATAAACTATGTGCAGGGGTAAAGTTTTCCTGAGAAACCCCCCCACCTACTGAGAAATTAGCAGCATCTGTCCAGACTGAGAAAACCAGTCTCTACTTTTGAATTGTCTTCTTCCATTTCAAGCTTGCTTCTCAGAAGGACAAAAGAAAGGCTTTAATGAAGTTGAATGGCATGTCCACACGCACACACACACAAAGTGTGTTTGACTTAAACAGTCTGAACAACTGAGAAGCCTCAAAAACTTCCAGCAGCACTCCTGCCAGCAGAGAAGTCAAAACCGGATGATGCTCACAAGCAAGATGTTCATGGTCTTAGAGTGGCTGAGCAGAGATTGCAGAGGTAGCTCACTCCCTGTGAGGCAAAAACCTGAATTATGATGGCATATCTAAGCCAGGAAATGAAAGCATAGTGCAAGAATTAAACTCCTAGCAGAAAAGGGCTGAAGCACAGACAAGTTCCACAATGCAGTCCGTGCATGACAGCAGCGAACTGCAGAACTCTGCCTAGCTGATCGTGAAGTACTTGCTCTGCACCATCCCCTCTTTAGAAGAACTAGAGTAGCTGCCATTTGGTCCACCACTCTTCCTCCTCCTTCTCCATCCTCAAGCTCATAGGGGTTCACAGTTTGCAGAAACACTGGCCTTAGTTTGTGCCATTATAATTCTGACTTTCTGCAAACAATCTCTTGTCCCCTCCCCTGCCATCTTTCCCAACCCAGAGCATCACAGAAATGTTGTTAGAGAAGTTGCTTTTGAAACACTGAACAAAACATTGCATTTATTTGGAGTTCTCCCTCTATGCTGGAAATGAGCTCAACTTCACAATCCATTATTAAAACCATTCTGCAGCAACATCTGCAGAGAATTATGTAAAGTTATCTCTGTGCACTGCCAAGCCAGTCTGAGGTTCATTCTTGCACTCACACCATCTGTAAAAATTAGGCAGTGCTTTACAGCTTGTGTTAACCCTTACAGATGCTCTTACCTCTCATGCATCAAAACACAACTCTAAAACTGATGTGGCATGGATGTCTAGACCGAGACTCATCAGTCCTCATGCCTGATGAGGATTCAAAGGACTTTTGAATCTCACAGAAAAGCACAGAAGGAATTGCAGCCACTGTGTACAGACCAAGCTCAGCTTGAGCTTTGCTACATTACTCCAAATCCTGCCTTAAAAAACCCCATATTATTGGATTAGTATTAAGGTAGAAATACAATTTTCTTCCTATATTTGTTGACCCTTTGGCTGGCATCTGTCAGCATCCCTAGCTGCAATAGCCAAGATGACTATACTCAGAATCCACCTAGACTCCAATAACCCTCAGGTATTTTCAGTATGGGGCTACAGCAGTCAGCAAAAGACAAAAGGCTTTCCACTTTTCACATATGTAAACACAAGGCAAGATGATGGTTGCCAAATACATTGGCCACACGAGTAAATGACTAAAATACTACAACTGTAAAAATCATATTCTTGCTTTTAATTGTATTCGTAGTTCTCTCACCAAAAGGCTTCCAAAAAAGCAAAAAGACTTAAGGCAAGTGTTATCCACAATCTGCACCGTGGGAAACTACTAGAGCATAGTTAAAAGACTGTCTTTTAGGCAAGTTTACACACATCCTCACACAGCCACGCTTCAATATTATCCCTTCCTCCACACCAACAGGAAACAGAGCTATTCCTGTTGAAGCCTACCTAATCATAAGAAGCTACAAATCACTTAAAGTGAAAATGCATGATCATGTTGGACACTGATTTCTAATTCTCCTCTCAGCCATTAATTTCTATAGACTTTGATTGTCAATATATGAGCTTAATTAAAACAAACAAAAAAGACAGCAACACTGTAAAAGTGATCAGGAATCTTTCCTGCATGAGTGGACTACCCATTCTTCTAAACAAATACTTAAACAACACTCCACCTCTCAAGAGTCTTGGAAAACTCCCACTCAAGCAGCAGTCTGTCATATTTGATACGTGCTCTTCGGACTTCGGAGAGCTGCTCCCTTTTAAGTCCTTCTGCCTTGGAACTAACTCTTGAGGGAGGGTTATTTTGATCCAACAACTTAAATTGTCCTACAAAGCAGTACTAGATGCAATCAGGTCATTTCCAGACCTGGCACACAGAACTTTTCATGCCAACAGCTTATTACTTTCCTTCAGACATGTGCCCTGCTTCATTAAAAAACAGCTAAGGTAAGCGTATTGCTATGCAGATGCACTTGCTTTTTCCACCCCTCTAGAGCTCTTCCCACACAGTACATGTACATTTGATACACATAAGGTAATCAGTCAAAATTGGCTTGGACAGACCTCCGAAGAACACACATAAGCAGAAATATAAAGGCCCCAGAAGTAGCATTTTGCAAGAGGGATTTTCTGCAGTAAGCATATTCTCACACCCACTTCCTAAAAATACACTACAGTGTCTGCAATACTGTTAGATACTATCACTGTACATGCTGGCTCTGCTCTCTGTAAAAGGATCCTTCAGCCCGACACACTTGGCAAAGGTGCTGGATTGAAAACTTTGAATTTATATGACGGCCAGTGTCTGATTTCTGAGCATTTTGTCCTTAGCCTCACAGAAGAGGCATCTTTCTTTTACATACGGAGATGTACGCAACAGATCTTCCTAGAGTGGAGCTGACTACAGCTTGGGCTACAGAAGTCTGTGTGTGAGTCACTGCACAGCAGACCAAGGCTGTCATCTCAGGATGAATTATTCAAGTTGGTGAAATATTAAAGGCAGCTTTCATCTTTGAACACATAGCATTTCCAAGCCTGTGTGCACTGCAGACTTCACTGCAGCCACCATTCAACCATGAAGCAACATTAGTCTGGTTTTAAAGATGGAAGTGGGGCTGAAACAAAGACATCCTCAAGGAAGAAAAATGTGCTTGTGGCAGACATCCTACTTTAACACAACTAAGATCCACAGCACAGGTTCACAGCCTTTTATGTGCCATACCCAAAGCAGATTGGGCCACATACTAGGATTCTAGCTCAAGGATGTTTTATGGTCATTGTAGCCAGTTCACATCCTAAAGCTACATGCTAGGAGCATGGTTTGCATGTGTAAACCCACTTCCCATGGGAGCCTTGTTTTGCAAAGTGTTGCAAGCCCAAATGACTATGCCTGATTGCTCTCATAGCCAAGAGTGAAGGTTGCTGTCCTGCTTGCTACTACTGTGGTTGCAGTCCAGATACTGAGTGCAGCTTTAGGAATTCAGAAATAAAACTCACCACCTCAAGTTAGAGCTGAACTCCAAGAGGTTTTTTAATTTGCTGATGAAATAGCTCAAGAGCCCCACAGCACTGTGATAGAGGAAAGTTGTTCACTTCCTCATGTGAAAGAAGGTCATACCTGTCACTGCTTTCATAGTAGCCTAACATAGGAAACTAGAGCTTCTATAAGAGTTATGGAACAGGTTTTCTAACATAGCATTAAAAGCTGAGTTAAGAATTACAAACACTACGGGCTACATGCTGCTCAGCAAGCTCCCCCCCTACTTAAACTGGAGCAATGCTTTTGTTATCTAGTGAAGAAGGAACACATTGAAAAAGGAAGGGAGAGAGACTGCACACTCCTGTGCCTTTTTCCAGTGTTCAACTAAAACCTACAATACCTACGAAAACATAACAGGAACCAAATCTTAATGGCATCACTTAGGAACAGTGACAACACAAAGCACACATGCAGTGCTGCTGGAAACACTTTTCTTCCTCTCCTTAGGGAGGGTCTGAAAGCAGAACTGTGTTCTCATCAGAATACAGGCTGCAGCAGGTTTTGCTTAACTTGGTGATGGAAACAACACTTGAGGCCTTTCTGAGGTGAGAGAGAAAATGGAGAGCAGGAGGCGGGGACTTTAAGAAGGCTGGACTCTGTTGATATTTTTTGGCTATTAACAGCCTTTTGCCTTATGGAGATAAAAGTTCGAAAAAAATGCAAACTGCTGAGACCATGGTTTGCTCTTCTCCAATCTGCAAATGCTTAGGATTCAGCAGCAGCACAGGGAATCACATTTGCTGCAGTGCTTTGAGTGTTACTGAGTTCAAGGAAAGTAGAAGTTAATCCCAGAGTTTGGGTGCTGTAACACATGGGGGAAGAATAGAGTTCTTTCCTGCAATAACTAGCTATTAAGGTGACTAGTGGTTTCAAGTCTATATGGTTTTGGATTTACTATTCTAATCCTTCCAGCCTGTTATCTTCTTTCACCTCTACTAGTTATCTTTTGGCATTCATAGATGGAGACTTCTCAGCTGTGTATTAGCATATCTCTTTGCTTCTGTACTCCAGTTCCTGTGTTTGCAGGGCTGGCTGGCACAAAGGGCTCACTAGATGTTAATAAATATCCTGGTTATTGCTGCCACACAGGTTTTTCCTGGACCAAAAGCAGCTGACTAGGTGTGTACATAAATTCTTGATACAGAGTCCCAAAGTGCATCTCAGATTCTGGCTTATACATCTAGCTTGCTTGGATTGGTTTCACATCACATTATATGCATAAACACAGATGTATATACGTGGAAATTCACACCCTGACCTCTGCATTCAAGTACATATAACCCTAGTCTTCTACTGGGATTGGAATCGTGTTTCCTCATACTTCTGGAAAAAGTAGAAGTGTTCAGAACATGGGAAAAGTTCATGGGAAAAGAGAAAACTGGATAATATACAACTCAGCTCTAATACTTTATGGGTTAGATCACTAGCAGGGACGATGGATATTCAGAGTATTAGATAGCTAGGAAATACCACACCGCTACATGTGTTCAAGCTAGTAGGTGACAATCTTTCCAGAGGTACACATTTGGCAAATTACTTAATATATTTATCTCTTTTTACAGTTGTGACTTCTTGTGTATGTGTGTAAGGAGCTTTTTTAAGTAAAGCACACAGTTTATCTTTGAGTTCTGATAATACAAACTGATAGTTACAAACTCCAAGTGCTGTATTTGCAAGCTATTTGCTACAGCCCAATTGTTACCCAGGGGTTTTCCCTCCCTCTTTAAAAATAAGGACCACAGATTTGTGTATTGACACAGCTGGAATGAAGGAACCTGCCAAACACGTTTTCAAGAATTGGCACATACATCCACAAAGCCATCATAGAATCCAGTACAAATTATACAAGTTACATCCCTAAAAGAAGGGAGTAAATGTACTACCTGTTACATTATCAGTTATGGAAAAGCCTTGGCCATTGCCTGTAAATCCCAAATAGAGCCCCATCACACTCCAGGTCACCAGCTTCTTAACTGTCTAAAATCCTGGGGTCCCCAAGACAGAATCAGAGGAAAGCATCACTTGCTAAGCCTGCCCATGGCGAGCTCTAAAATACACTCAGCTGACATACACAAGGTGTTGGCCAGCATCCCAATACCACTGAAATTAGGGGATCTAGAGCAATGAAGTCTGCCAGTCTTACAGGCCAGTCAGCACCCAAAAAGCTGCAAAAAAAGGTTTGCCAAGTCTCAAACATTCTAATGCCTTCTAAAAATAAGTTTAAAATAATCTTTCCCTTCCTGCTTTACTTGACTTCAAGAGCACCTAATGCTGAAATTGTCTGTGCAATGCAAGCTTGCATTCCACATAGCCCAACGTGTTTGTGGCTTACAGCCAGAACAAAAGAAACTAAGAGGGGGAGTGCTTTACTCAGAGGAAATATCTCATCAATCATGACAAGGAACAAAGCTATCTTTAGGTGGGCATACTATATTGTGCAAGCAGCCTGGATGCAGCTGCTAGCCTCTGAATGCCGAGTACTGTACAGTAATTGGAGTAAAACTAGGTCCACCCATAACCCAACGGCTTTCAAGAGGTTACTGACTTGCCATCATAGTCCTGCCATCCAACCCACAGTACCAATTCAGTTATTACTCAGAAAATACCTGTTTACTGATGCAGATTTTCCTTTTTTTCACCAGATCTGCTTGGAAACAGGATTTCCTGTACAACCTCAAGTTCTGGTCAAAGAACTATGTACGAATTTCCACCTTCTCTTGCAATTTTGTTTCTCTCGGAAAGCCATAGATTTACATGCATCCTTCAAGGATGAAGACTTTGTGATTTTAGTAACCACAAGGCAATGTAAGATTGCTAGAGGGCATGCACGCCAGCATATAAGTACACTAAATCTCTATGGGCAAAACATGGCACTGGACAGTATCGTCCGTTCTTCTTTCCTTTACTCCAAAGTTTTCTTTACTCCAGTAGGTCCCAAAAGCTGAGCAGTGAAGATACTGCTACTTATGACTCAGCAGAGTTTCCCTGCTCATGTAAGTTCATACGGCATAGCCCAGAGTCTTTAATCTTCTACTTCCAAAGGGACTTCTGATCTCTCTCTCCTTCTGTGTTTCTATTGTTAGGAAGATGTAGCTCAAATAGGAAAGTTAAGCAATAAATCCATCTCCTATCATCCTTAAAGCCCACTTCCTTCCCAGCAGCCCATCATTTAAAAGCTACAGATCTGAAGTTTTAATGAACCTGCCAAAGTGATACTATAGGCACGTGTTGATATAGATCAGTTATTTACAAGAGCTCCAAACCACAAGTGGGTTTGACTGGGGCATGGACAGAGGAAGACTCTAGTACACAGTGCAGAATAGACAGAGGTGGGCAAATCCATTGCCTTCAGCAAGGCTGTGCCAGTACAGCCAGTTCCTGCAGCAGATTTTCCAGAGCCATGAACAACTGATTACAGCAGAAGTATGCAAACAGATGGTTTTCCACTCACAGGGCATATGGACCTCAGCCCTAGGAGCCAATGGAGACTCTATTAGTCATTACCAGTTGTGGGGTTGTGTTTTCTGTGGTCAGCCAACAGAGTGCAACAGTCAAGCTCACAAGTAATTTCCTTTACATTCACAGGACTTAATCTTAAAGCAAACACATTCTGTGTCCAAGCTTTCTTTAGGAAAACATGAATAAGCTTTCAAATGGGCCTCACAGTAATCTTGTCCAAAGATTACAAATTACTTCCTAGTGGTTTAAAAGAGCCACAGCCCCCCAGCCCCAGCTGATAGGAAATGGATTTCACGGGCAGCAGAGAATAGCCAATATTTACTTCCTTCACAGATTGACAAAAGTTGCTTTTGTTTTAATTTCTTATTCTGAAGTCTGTAGAGAACAGTGCCAGTTGCTTACTGGGAAATCCTATGTGGCTTACTGGGAAACCCACATACAGTCAGGAAAAAGAGACTCTGTGGACTAGAAACAATCCTAGCAGAGTACCAATAACATTCCAGGTGCTAGAGTTGAATCATACATGAATTCTGTATTTCAAGGAAAAATACATCTTCCACCTCCAAAGCAGACTTCGGTTATCTCGGGGCAGAACAAAGCAACACTGGACAAGAGCCTGAAGCAAGGAACAAAGACTATACTATATCCAGCACCGATCAGAGGATAAAGCAACCAAACAGTGACATATTTCAGTCTGAAGCATAGCTGAGTCACCCGATAAAAAACACTGCCTTTTACAAACAGCTTTTATAAGATCCTTCTGAACCACAATACTCCTGCTAAAGGAATGGAGACACCTCAGTCAGTGTGACAGTGTCCAGCACAGTGTGCAAAGCAACATCTCCACTCAGATAACTGTCTCACAGTTGCCATTTCTATATCCCGGCTGTTCCCTGAAGCTCCGCTGTCCAAATACAACTCCTGTCCAGCTCTATTTATTAGCTAGATCTGGCAAGATCATAGCCCAGATGGTATGTTATCACAAATACGGACGTAAGCCAAACCGAACGCTCTGCTCTCCCTCCAACACCCTTCACTGCTTTTCTCTTAAGCTTCATTCAAGCTGTGTTTCTGCAGTGACCCCAAGAGCTGAGCCTCAAAGAGCTGCCTGCACAAGGCTGCAGGAAATGACAGCTTCGGAAATGAGCACCAGAGTGATGAATAGCAGGCTACAAGAGCAGCCAGTGCATTAAGGGGCTGCCAATTAATGAACTACATTGTATTGAACAAAGAGATACATGGGCAAGTAGTATCATTGACACTCCCCAGAAGATTACAAACCTAATTTAGTATTTTTTGAAGGGTTTTTCCAGGCTTCTCTAAAATCTAGAAGTTTAAACTTGTTACTGTATTTTGTTCAGCAGGAAGCTGAAGTGGGCCTATTTTGAGCAAATTATGGAAAACTGAAAGAAGGGGGGAAAAAGGGAAAAAAGATTTGCAATTTATTTTTACCTGTCACGGAGACCCAGACAATGAGAAGACCCAGACTGTGCAGTTGGAAACAGAAGGGGACATTCATCTTTAGGAAGGTGATAACTGAGCTTATCCACACAGACTTCAAAAGAGCAAGCAGAAATTACTGGGGTATTTGATTCCATCCTCTCTAACAAAAAGGTGTATCAGCAGAATTAGAAGAGAAGGTGAATACAGGAAAGCTATTGAGGCAAAAAAACCTCTGGTAAGATGCCTCAGCAAAAATGCACTTCTCTTACATTGCAGAAAATACTCTGCACGTAGTCAGGCAACTAAGCATTTGTTTACACTCATTCTGGCTTAGTCTTTAGATAAGATGGCTACACACTTTGCTCAAGCATCTTTTCAAGGTTTTTGCTACATGGTCATAAGCATGTGATTTCCCTTCAGCTTGTTTGGTTATCTCACCTAGGACATTGACTTTGAAGACTGATATTTGGCCTTTGGTGTTCCTTACAGACTGGAAAGGCAGCCTAGACTCAGCAGAGAACTCCTCTGCCTTGAAAGACTAAAAACACTTCAGTGAGTAAGTCTTGCGCTATGGGAACATCAACAGCAACAGAGGCTGGCAGCCTCTGTTGCCAGTCACCTTCCAGGAAGGCACCATTAAGTCAAAGTCCCAATATTTAAACATTTTCACTTTCTGACTCTCTGTCTCTTCAAGCTTAATCAAACAAAGCCAGGGCAGGCGCCAAGCACAGATCTGCTGGTAATAATCAGTGAGGCTGATCTTCTGATGCTAAATAAAGGTTAACAAGGCAAATTAATGATGAGATATGCAGAACTGTCAATCTCTACACACGTCACATGAGAAATTTATCATTGTGAGACTTATTCCTTTCCATTAGGAGTAAACCAACCATGAAACAAGAGCAAGAGTAATGCTGTCCTTGGGCAAAAAGCTGAGATTTGCAGACCCTCCCTTACAAACAAACGCACATTATACAATACAACACCATTTAAAATAAATAAGCAGCACAGTAAGGGATTACCTAAACCCATTAAACAGATGATGTAGAAGCATAGTGTTAATCTTTTCAACAGGGAGTCACTTTAGCTTGCCCTATGAGTGCACGCAAGATTAATCTCTTCCCTCTCCACAATAAAGGGCTACCAAAAGGAGACATATCAGACTGCCTGTAACTACCTATGGCCATACTCTGCTGCAAGTGTTGCATTTTCCATACATCTCCTTTTTTTGCATGGGTAACTGGAATTCCACAATTACTCTGATACGTAGAAAACCTTGAGTTCAGGCATTTTGTATCCTTGTACTTTTCAGGATCTTGCTCTTGGCAAATTGATAGCCTCTCTTCCCCCAAAAGGCATCGAATTCTCCTTATTTTGGGAAGCACCAGTAATGAAGCACAGAGGCTGCACATTCACAGCAAGCTGAGAAAGAGGATGATCCTGCTGCTGGGGAGCTGGTCTAGCTTTGGGGAGTTCTCCACAAGAGAACTGAGAACAAGACCATTTCTTTTCATGGGAGAAATTTTTCCCTCCCCAGTTTCCAAGTCTTATTTATTCCCCTTCCTCTCCCCCACCACCCAAAATTCAGACACTGTTTCCTTTGTCTGTCCTTATGTAGACTTCCATTCTCTGGAGACAAAGCCTAAATGTCTAGCACAAAAGGACCCTGATCTCAGCTGAGCCTTAGGCACTGCCATAAAAAACAAACAGATCACAAAAGCATGGTTCTTGTGATGTAAAAGAGCCTGGATAATAAATAAGCCTTTGGATAGGTCTGTTAACTGACATGCTAATTACAATGTTGGAATGCTAGAATTTAACAAAATCTCATAAGGCCTGAAAATTTATTAAAACATCCAATTTAGTGACTAATGTGTGCACGTTCGGAAGGGTAAGTTGGAGTTCACTGCAATACTAACACGAAGTATACGCAACAGTGCACCTCCAGCAAAACCAACAGGACTACTAGCACGTTTTAGGATGACTAATGAATTGCAGTTTCCCTGGCATGCTTCCCTCTCAAGGGCTGCAGGCAAGGATTACAGAGTGGAAAAAGCTCAACCTGGGTAGAAAATACACACTCCTGTGGCTGCTAAATCCCTACTGAGGAAGGGGATTTCCCATTACATTTCAGAGAGGTCTAACCCCAATCTTCCTTGTTTGCATAGGCTCTTCAACACACACACCATATTCCAAGATTCCAGCTCAACAAAACATCACGCAATACAGTCTGCAGGAGGCAACCAAGACTTCACGTTTTCAGGAAGGACAAACATCACTTCCAAATACTCTTTAACTTACGCAGAGACCCTCAAATCCAGGCATGAGGGAGCCGCCTTCCAGGCACACCAGTCCCTTGATGAATTTCTTGGCCAACCTTCTTGGCTAGTAACTGATACCTCCTGAAGGCTCAAAACTGTCTCCTGATGTTCCTCAATCCCACCAGATATAGCACAGCCCTTCTGTGCTTACAAGCCTTTTTCATGAAGATCATGCTTTCTTTGACTGGCCTATTTGTCACCAGTTGCTGATGCAAGTCGTTGAATGGGGTTGCCTGGTACCAACACTCATAGTATGGGCTGGGACCACAAAACAGGCTTTTCGATGCTTTTATTTTGGCAATAGCCATACACTACACTTGCAGCAGTTCATGATAATTCTTAGTATTAATTACACAGTACTAACTTATTAATTTTAATTCTTAAAAAAAAGTCTTCCCAATCTGCCCTTCTAATGAACAAATTCATCCAGATGCCAAACAATAATAGGAATTTGTTTAATCAGATTTGGAAGCCAGCTTTACATGGTGCTAAAATTAAGGGCTTAAACTTCTGTCCTACAAATGTTAGATTTATTGGTCATCTGCCAGCATGTATTATCTCAACACTAAGCTATGTCCCTACTTGCTAGTCCACACTTGAAACTGAAGGAAGATGAAGATTCAAAGGGAGATTCAAAATCTGATCTACCCTCTCAAAAGCCATCACCTGGCTCACCAATGTTGTGCCTAACAACCTTTACAAGACTACTCATTTTCAGGAACATGGCTTTTTCATAGCTGAAACTATAGCACGGAGGCTATTCCAGAAACACAGTCACTGGCCACCAATGTCTGAGGACTTATCATACAGACACCTAACCTGCTTTCCTAAGACAGTTGTGGAAGATTTAGGTGACAGAAAGGTGGAAACATTTGCAACATTTGACTAGTTAGATTTTGGTTTTGTTTTTCCAGTTCTTCCCTGCCATTTCAGTGGGATGATCCAGACAAAAATCTCAGACATTTCTGTCAGCCTATTGCATCAGCCAGCAAGGTCAGAGTGACCAAGTCAAAGCCCTGAGCACCACAACCACTGAAGTTTCAAAAGTATGATCTGACTTCCTGACCAGCTTTCTAGCTTGAATAAAACACAAGTTCATACTTGCCTATTCTTTTACAGCCTGAGAATATCTAACCCTATGACAGGATGTGATCTGCTTCTATTTGGATGCAATGAATAAGGTGTGACAGTGGGAGAGGATCTTAAGAGCACTCTTCCACTGCAAGAAGCCATTAGGCATTTTTGCTCACGTTCATTTCTTTCAAGTCCTGATCTCTAAGGAGAAGGTAATACTCATTAATGTAACGTTAGCGCTCAGTATGACATTTGACACATTTGCTGATGTGACTCACAGATGTCAGCAGGGCTAAGACTGGCTTCCAGGAGATATCTCCTTGTGCTTCTTTCACCATGATATGCAGAAACCTCATCCCCATACCCCTTTCTATGGAAAAAGAGACACTTTTCCTGGTATCTCTTTTCTGGAGAAAATAGAATGAGGAAAACCATTAATCAGTTGACTTTGTTTTCTTACCATGTTTGCCTACCTGTAGGGCAACCCCCTACAACATGTGAGTCAGAAGAAACTGAATCTATCTTCAAGCAGAGACTGTCCCTTCATTTCTGGCCTGTCTTCTGTCCGGAGGCAGCTCTGCTGCTTGTCAGCACTGCTCTACCACCACCACAAAGGAATGAAGTTACTCATCTTTCATGCCATTTCCATCTCTATTTTTACAACTGTAAAAAGGTTCACACTGCAGTTTTCTTATTTATAAAAATAGGAAACTTTCTTTTTGATCTGGATTATCCAAGTGGGCCGTAGTCTCCTATTCACTAAAGGTATTTTGCAGGAAAACAGTGAAATCCCCCAAACTGCACGTTCTAGTCAAGTGTAGGCTTAAGCACTTTGTTCTGCTGAGGATCACTGAGCAACATATTTAAGAGATAAAAAAACCCATCTGCAAGGGACCACTTGTACCTTAGCTCGGGCGATGCCTGTACCACAGTGCTATTAGCCCTTTAACTCATCACAGCTTTGTGCTGTGAGTTCCAGCCTCACTTGCTTTTTCCTTCCAACTATGTCTCAGGCCCTTGGATGAGCCTGCGCTTATTTATCCACAGCTCAGTTTTCAAATCCTGAGCCCATGCCAGTGAAGCAGAGCAGCTTGTCCAGATGAGGTTCTAGAAACTAGCTGCAAAGGTTTCAATACAGTGAAATAAGAACATCGCATTTGCTTCCTCTACAAACTAAATGAGGGTGTGTAAGGGGCACAAGTACTGCATGGCAAGTAAGAAAAAACTGAGATGAAGTCTTTGCAGCTGAGGAAGAGGTTACAGAACCCACTTCCAGCCCAAACATACAAGAAAATACAAAATATAGTCTGCCTACCTACTCCAAGCACTGGGGTAAGGTCAGGGTGTGTTTTCAGGTTGGAGTTCATGGGATTTCTTATCTGAGAAAATCCACCATTCTTTTGATGAAATGCTGGTAATCCTATCCAGCTGCAAAGTTAGCAAGCAGTAACAGAAGTCAAGAATAAAGGATACCGACAGCCCTGCCTTCAAGGACTGCTAGCATAACTTAGGGTATATATATGTCTCATAGCTGCACAGTTAAGTGCTGCACTAGCTCTTAAGTCTTATTTTTGGTCTTTAGCTTCTGAAAAGCACTGCTAGGGTAGACTGCTTCAGTGGTTTTTATTTATTTTTTAAACCAAAATAAAAATGCACAAAAAGTGAGTGAAATGTGACTCCAGATCATTGTGTCTCTGCCTGTAGCTATCCCTTTTAAAACAAGATCCATAAAGTCCTACTTTGCAGGCAAGATCCCTGTCTTTAACCAGAGCCAGAAGTCTCAGGAGCATGACATCTCATTCAGATCTAGCAAAAGACTTCTTACAACAGAGATGAGGTATTGATTAAGAACACCAAAAAGAAAAGCAGCTGACGCACCCCCTGCCATCTCAAGCAAGCTGTAAGTTTGAAGGAAAAGAACAAGATGAACTTGGGTTTGACTCTCTGTGCTCAGAATTACTGTGCGACAACGATTCCCTGCTGCCAACACACACTCCAGCTCTGAGAGCAGGGACAACAGCGTCCAAGTCAAACACATGCATGGCTGGAGAGACTCATAGCAGATTAGACAGCTCTTCTTTGTACCAATACATGAAATACATCTGGGGCACCCTGAGTATATTAAGGGCACATTCCTTGGCTGAACCAATGCTTGTTGAGCACCGCACTGCAGGCACCAGTGACACTCATCCCTAGAGCACTGATACAGCACTTCCAGCAGTACCTCAAACTGGCAGATGGAGATCCCTGGGAATCAGACTTGTGAAACACTCCTGAAGGGCTGATATTCTCATTCAGATTATCTAAATCCCAGCACAGAAAACATGCCAAAAGCATCCTTACTCTGAATCACAATTAAATGCTCAGTAAGGGGCTGGATTTACAGAGCACCACCTGCAAGCAAAGGCAGCCCTTGGCCATCAGTGTCACAAGTGCTTTGAGGAATCTACACAGACCTACAAATACAGTGTGTCCAAGTCAATCCCCCATCTCGAAGTCCAATACTTCAATCATGATATGCATCTGGAACCAAGCTGTTGCCACTCCATAATATCTCTCTAGAGAGTCTGTATCCTCCAGAGACACAAGGCTACAAATAGCCCCATTTCTCAAGCTTTCCTTTCGTGGTTTTAAATTTCTTTTGAAAGTGTTTAAAAAGGAAATAAAAAAATATTAAAAGCCACCATTACAATGATGATATCATCTAATGAGATAAAAAATAGAATATGGATTTCCCTCATCTACTTCATCAAATATCAGCACTTTTTTAACCACTTGATACATGGCCCATCAAGAAAGTATGAAAATTTACACTGAATCAGATTTTAAGAGCAAAAATCAAACCACATTTACCAAGCTTTCTTTCAGGTTTACATGCCATGGCTTTTTCATAGATTTAGCAGTAAATCTTCAAACTGCATAACAAGTATGTCCACTTTAACATCAGTGAGTACTAGTAATATTACTGCCCATCTAAATCAGATGCTATTTGATGGGGCACCAGAAGATTTAGAAAGAGAACAAGCTATTGCCCATGCAGTACAGCCTGGGCCAATACAAACTCCAGCACCTTGTGCTAGTCACACCATAGTGGTCACCCTTTGCAGTAGTTTCAAGTTTCCAAATCAGGTTTCCTGGATTTCTAATCTCTAGATATCTCCATGCCAGAAAAAAAGATCCTTAAAGAGTTTTAATTTTTCCAGACTGCATACCAGCCTTAATTCCTTACTCTCCATTACTATTGCCTACAAGTTCACTTGACAATTTTCAGCTCTTCAGATTTACAGCCATTCCTAGCAAAGTATTTCATCCACAAATAAACGCAACCATCCTTTTTCTGAAGGCAAGGGGAAAATATATAGAAAGCACACAGATGTTTGGCAAGTACATCAAAGCTAGGCCAGTCAGTACAAAACCCCTCCCCAAAACCCCTGATGTTCTCAGTGCTTTAACAATACAATCAAATTTTAAATATGAACAGAGGGGGATTCCAAATGGGTACATAAGATCTACAATAATAAATTAATCGGAAGTGCACAGAAACTTGGACTACAGAAAGCCATACACTGTATTAAACATCTTCATGTGCCACTTCATTCTGTGAGGCCAGTCCTGCTGAGTCTGAGTAAATCTTTGCTTTTCACATTAATATGAAATTAGATGAGGCTGGGCAGAGATATCAATTCCTGGCCAGTAGGTATCAACTTACTGTCTTTGGCAACGCTGGGCTCGTGTTCTCTGCACAGTTGGAGAATATGGTATTTGGCTCTTCACACCTTGAGAATTGCTGCTGACCCATGTACATTCACTTAGATGCTCTCAGATCTTTGGAGAGCAAAGAGCACTTTCCCCTCCGACAATATTTCATAAGTTCAGCACGTAATACCTTTTCCAAAGGAGGACAGATGTGCAGGAGTAGTTTCAGTCTTCCAAGAAGTTTTCCATTAGGATCTTGCTTTTTCTCTGGCTGTGTAGTCCAGCAGCATAATCACGGTCCCTGCAAGGCTGGAAAAGGGAGGCTGCTGCTCCAGTAATACTTGCTTCAAGCAGACCATCCAGCTGAGGTACAGCCCATTCTCTCCCTGGGTTCAGAGATGCTGCTGTGAGGAGGCCTGCCAGCACACAGCTACTCATCCTTTTCCGGGCAGCTTTGAAAAGGGCGTCATGGAAGAACAGCTTGAGCCCAACTTGTCTTACAAAGGAAATTTCACCCATAAGCCATTATGTCAAACATTTAGATTTTGAAGGGTAAAGAGGTATATGGGATGGGTGGGAGAGAAAGGCTCTATTTTGTTTTCAGAATACTTTATGTCCTAGTTACAAGAAATAAGCCAGTAGTAAGATCTATTCCACTCACAGTTTTCCAGTTTTACAGGCTTTGAAGAGGAGATGGAAGAAGATATTGAACTCCAAGAATTTCACTCTTGGCATGCCAAAGCCAGCAGTAGAAATGCCTGGATTTTCCACAATGGCTTGGATACATGCCATAGTAAAAGATACCACTTCATAGTAACGTCCTGTCCATGTGGATGCACTTCAGATCACTCAGCTTCAGGGAGATGGAATTACTTCCCTTTGCTACATGGAGACACTATCTACATGTGAACTGCTCCTGCCCAAACAGCCATCAGGCTGTTCAGCCAACCTGGGGCATTAAAGACAGAAGCAAGTCTGCTGCCATGTTCCACAGAAAGACATCAAATCCATGATGACGTTCAAAGTGGATTACTATGGGCTAAAGTAGTAGAAACTCTTCAAAGGCAGAAGAATGAAGGAGTTTATGGGAAAAAGGTGGTTGCACCCCTAGAACTGCAAGGGAAAGTCAGGTTTTCAGTAGGGATTTGGAGGCTGGAAGACAGGACCACAAGTTAACTTTTTGATACCTGCATGCACCTTAAGGAACAGTATTCGTTTCTGCACGTTCCTATTAGAACACACCAGCTTTTGCTTACTCTCCATTTTTTTTTTGGCAGGAAACCCTGAAGCTGCCATCACATGATTAAGAATTTGCTCACGAATTCAGCTGAAACCCAACACTTCAGTGTCTGGCTGTAGCCACTGTACAAAGAGCATTTGGGATCTGTGGCATCTGACAGCTTTCCTCCCCTCCAAGGCTGACATTGACCAAAAGCCTCCTATCCAAAACAAAAGTGCTAGATAGAATACAACCCACATTCCTCCTATTTTGGGAAAGTCTGGATCGGAAATCTGATTTCTCATCTTGAACCCATGTGTAGTTGTTTAAGCGTAGTTCAGGAGCCATTTGATGTTTACAGCTTATTCCTGTGAATTTTAAAGAAAACTAATAAAAGAATGAGAACCATCGTGAAAATGGACTACAAAATGCAACGCAGAGTAAACTGGAGCAACCAATGATCACACTGATAACACTGCTGCCCACCAAGGACATTCTGCTGCACAGAAGAGACATGATGCTGGGAAAAGGCGATTTGGTGACAAATTGAGAGCTTGAAAACTTCAGTTTTATGGAGGGAGGCTGAGCACTCAGCTCCAGCTTCAACACAAGCCTGCTCCTCATTTCAATGAGAAACTGCACTTCTCCAGAGTCTCTGGCACCTATTCAGAAACCAGACTTGAGCAGAGATGGCAAGTTTGCTCTGCTGCCAGTTCTTCACCCCCTACTTGGTCACACAAAGTCCTTCACCTCTCAATTCCCTTCTACCAGCTTTCGAACAGTAATTTCTAAACACTTATGGGCAAAATTCCACCTGCAAGATACTACTGGCTTTGAAAGACAAACATCCAAATGCAAATTGAAAGCACTTGCTCCACAGACTCCACCAGTGTCTCAACAGTTCTCAACTAGTCAACACTTTACATTTTTAGAATAAAAATGCACTTCTACCACGGTTCTTGGACCCCGTGAATCAACATCATCAAATTCCACTATGGATTTAGACACCACAACGTGACTTCAGTTCTCCAAGCACAGAGTCTTGTGAGAAGGTTTTGCTTCTGCCAGCATCCACTTCCAAGTTTTCCATCCCGGATAATGTAGAAACAAAACAGGATAGCTGCGTAACAGCGGTCAGCCTCCTACAAACCCAGGATCTTCCTGGCTACTGCTGTGTTACGCATTTCATGAACTGTCAAACGGAGTTAGGTCCAACTATGTGCCCACCAGTATTAAACTGTATGGCTTGGGGCACTACATGCCATGCCAATGCAACAGCCTGTCATGAGCATGTGACAGGACGCACATGCTCTATCATTTCAGGGAAGTTTATGAAGCTGTACAAATCCAGCAAGACAGAAAACTGACATGGCCCATATTGAAAGATGGAAAGGTGCACACAAATATCAAGCCCAGTTATAGGAACTAGGATAACCAAGAACTATTTTATAACTCAAGCAAAGCTGCCTATTCACTGACAGAACTGTACAAGTCCAGTCAATCACTGCTTCAGTGCTGGCATCCTTGAATGAAAGCCAGCAAAAGAGCAGAGAAAGATGGACAGAAAACATGATCACATAGTCAACTCATTTTTCTCCTCCATACCAGAAGCTAGCAGAGACACCATAGAGCACAGGAAGCAAAAATAAAGTAACAGAGAAAAGGGTGCGTAATGGAGGATTATATTCAAGTAGCAAATGTCAAGAAAGAAACTAGTTTTAGTGTTCCTTTGCCTTTCAGGCCACAAGGCATCTCCCATATCTAACACACATGGAGTGTTTTCAAGGATGCTGGCCACAGAATGCTCACATAAACTTCAAGAGATTAACACTGCAGCCTGAGAGATGAATCACTCCTATATCTTGCCTTTTATATCCCACATTAAAATCTCAGAAGGAAGAAAACAGTGGCTCATAACAGATTTTTTCTCCCTACCCTCCAAAAACGCGCATACAACTTGCAACAAGATACATTTCGGAGGAGCATGTACCACTGAAATAAAAGCACTCAAGTTACTTCACATGATTAACTGTTCTGCTGTCTGCCATTCTTTCTATGGCTGTTACATCATTGATGGAAGTGGTCTGTGTGAAATGTGAGTTGGCCACAGGTAAGCATTTAGTAGAACTTAGTTATCTCCAGAAAGCAGCCTTTACAAGTCCACTTTTCCAAGGAAAGAGTTACTGTTCAGCTTCAGAAGCCAAAGATAAGCAGTTCTGACCTCAGCCATAGCTCCAGTTGAACAGAGGTGATTACAGTTGTGAAATTTGCTTTCTTAAGTGATGGCTGCTTTTACCAATCTAGGTCAGGCTCAACTACAGCAATCAAGGCTCTTTCCTGCCAACTCACAAGAAAAACAGTAAGTGCCAATGGACGGTCTGACTACAGAGCTCTACCTTATAAGTGCAATTCTAGTCCATTCACCAAGACCCACTGAAAGCACAGCTTTGAGACAGCTACAGAAAAGTGCCTCAGCTTCACATTCATAGAATCATAGAATAGTTAGGGTTGGAAAGGCCCTCAAGATCATCCAGTTCCAACCCCCCTGCCATAAGCAGGGACACCTCACACTAAACCATGTCACACAAGGCTTCGTCCAACCTGGCCTTGAACACTGCCAGGGATGGAGCACTCACAACTTCCTTGGGCAACCAATTCCAGCGCCTCACCACCCTAACAGTAAAGAATTTCTTCTTTATATCCCATCTAAACCTCTCCTGTTTAAGTTTGAACCGAAGCTTGAGGACAAATGGATTAGAGTTCAGCGCTGTTGACTTAGCTTCTGCTTTGCTGGTGAACAGCAGAAGGCTCTCCAAGAAAACAAAATCTGCTGTTTCCAAATCTGAAACTGGTAACACCTGACTCAATGCAGGGACCTTTACATAATTATTTACATTCATGAGGGTCAAAAAGGAGAGGTTTCTTCACTTTTACCCTGGTTTTGGCTGGGATAGTGTTATTTTTCTTCATAATAGCTAGCAGGGGCTGTGTTTTGGATTTGTACTGGAAACTGTTGACAATATAGGGAACATTTCAGTTATTGCAGAGCAGCTTTTTCTGCTTCTCATGCCATCCCACCAGTGAGAAGATTCGAGGTGCACAGTAAGTTGTGAGGGGATACAGCTGGGACAGCCAATGTCATGTTCAGCAATAAAAGCAGGCAGAAGAAGGAAGGGCAATGTTGGGAGTTATGACATTTTGCCTTCTGAAGTTACTTTCTCCTCTTTTCCTGGAGATGGCTGAATGCCTGCCTGCCTGCCAATGGGAAGTGGTGCATGAATTCCTTGTTTTGTGTTGCTTGTGTGCATAGCTTTTGCTTTACTTATTAAACTGTCTTTGTCTCAACTAAGAGTTTTCTTTTACTCTTCCAATTCTCTTTACCATCTCCTTTGAGGGAGTGAGTGAGCAGCTGCATAGGGCTTCACTGCAAGCTGGGGTTAAACCATGACAACTTTAAATGTACCACCCATCAGCTTCTCCTGAGAAGGAAGTCCCATGGCAAATTTTTATATTTCACCTCCAGGCCATAGATGAAGAGTTCCATGAATGGAGACTCCATAAGAGCTAAACCTCTTGAAATTGAAACCAGAAACAAAGGACTTGAACCTGGAAAGTCCTAACACCTAACCAAGGGGAGTGTGGTTTGAACCTACACACCTGTACTCAAACTCTGCCTCTCAGTAAATGGGAAGAGAGAAGCTGCTGAGTAAGACCTGTCAGTCAGATTTTGCCAAAACCAAAGGCTTACCAAGCCAGACTCATCACAGGGGAAAAGCTAGGGGTTGGCAGTTTACTTGCACTTCCAAATACAAGACCATCAAGATGCTGATTTTGGCTTATTAGCATGTTCATTGGCTAAGCTAAGTTAAACTTGGTTTGCTTATTTCTCCTTTACCCTGCCTCCTTAGCTTCAGTTACTTTTTCCTGCCACCTGTGCACTCAGTCTGATCTCTGGCCCCATCTCTTAAGCCTAGGCCTTGCTACTACCCCTTGACATTTCCAGCAGCTGCATTTGGCTTTTTCTCACTCCAAAACACGGTATCTGCTTATAATCAGTCCCAACTGTTAGGACCAGACCAATTGTCTTAATTTCACGATAAATCAGTCATTTCTTCATAGACACTGTCATTCTCATACAAGCAAGGCAAGTGAAATTTTCCATGTCAGTCTCACCTGTGGTGCATCCTAAGTCTTATCAATCACTATGCTATGCCTTCAGTACCAAATTGTGTATGTGTGAAAGAAGCTACTTAGATTTTTATTTGTATTTAAATCTGACTTAATAAATATTTTAAAACAGCAGTAGGTTAACTCAAAATAAATGGATAGAAAGCTGACTACATCCGAAACCAAGCACAATGCTCACCACAACCTTGACCTTAAGAAACTTTTTTCAGATTTGGTTTGTTCATGCTGTTAGTATCCACCTATGATTATGCTAAGTAAAGTGAAAACCTAAGATCTATTTCAACATGATATGCTGAAGGACTAAACTGAGCCTTAGTGGCTGCTTTTCCTAAATTAGTTTTTTCCATGCCCCAGATAAGGGGAAAAGACACCGATGTTAAAGCTTAAGTGTTGTTAAAACCATGGAAGTTGCGCAGTCACTCCTCCTCTCAGGGACATTTGGCTCCTTTTGCCCCCCACCTCTCCCTCCTCACACACACAGTGCTGCCATGACAAGTAAAACTTTACTCCTCCTATTACAGGAAGAGTAAAGGAAGCTCTCATAACTTCACCTTGGCATTTCTTTCTGTTATTTCACATCCCTCTGTAGCACCCTTTCACTTCCCTGCAGTACAGTCTCTTTCCCTCCCAGCAACTGACTGTCCACAGAGGTCACACAGACTCCTCAGAGGGCTGAGGAGGATTCTTCTAAAGGTACAACAGTAGAGGGGTCCCCAATCACATAAAAAGCCAATTAAAGTTAAATGTTTAACTGCCACCTGTGCCTTTTAAGAAAAATCTCTTCGTTTTCCCCAGTGATCAATTTTTTTTCACATGGGACCAATTTTGCTGTTATTGCTTAGGCAAAATTCCCATTGAAGTCCACAGGGAACTTTGCCTGAATACAGAATGTGGAGCTAAACCCTGCGCTTATTTGCATAGACCACAAATCACAAAGATCATGTCCTGATGCAAGTGATTTATCCTACATGACAGCTGGTGCAAGTGGGCTATTTTTAACCATGATTTGTTGCAAAATATTACGTGATATTTACCATTCAAAAAAGAGTCAATTGATTCTCTTAAACTGGATTAAATTGAAAGATTCTGGCTGCTTTCCAAAGCCATTAATTACTAAATGGTACATTTTCAACAGAAATGTTAAGCTATATGTAGTTCTTCTGGAGCCAGTTAGCTCCCAGCTAAAATCAATTAAAGCTGGTAAAGATACATTTCTATGGTCAGGTCCCAAATATAGACATCTGTATTGATAGCATAGTGGATGATGGCAAAATCTTCGAACACAGATGCAGTTGTATAAGTAAAACTGTGCTTTTACTGTTTAGCTCATACAGGGGCAGCAGGTAGGTTTATTATTACAGGATAAACCTATCTGTGTCAGTATGGTTGCACTCATACCATGCTCTGTTTCTGCTACAGTAGCCTCAATTTTCTAGCCCCAAAGCAGAATGCTTTATCCTATGGAGCATAAAGGCAAGTCCAGTTTAAGCTTGCTTGTCACCCCGCTACCCTGCTCTCATTCCCATTTGTGTGGCCTTGCAGGGAACTGGGTCATGGAAATGATCCAGAACAGAAATAATTTTGGGTGGGAATGAGGGAGAATCCACCAAAAACAAAGAAGAGGGTGTTCTTTTCAACCAAATCACTTCCTTGCACTAGACAATGTAGAGGGCACTTCACAGCGTGAGAACAGTACCCCTGCCAAAGTGGTCAGTGACTTCTACAGTGAAAAGTCCTTATGGTACAGACACTACTGGTGTGCTTAAGCTTCTATCTGAATGACTTCAGTGCCCAAGCAGCACACATGCCAAAGCTGTTGCACTGAGACTTGGCCTGCTGAAGCCTGCGGGAGCAACAAAAATCCCGCAGGCAGTTGGAAGCTGACAGGCAGTCCTCCCTACCCTAGAAACTCCACAACTACTCTGGCAAGCGCATGCAACCACTCCAGTACTTGAAGGCAGGCAGAGAAGTGTATGTACACAGTATGCAAATGTGACCAAGTACGTAAGTTGCAAAGCGCTTTACCAGAGTACTTGATGATCTCCAAGCATTTCAAATTGTGTAAGCTAGCACTGCAGCTAAAAAAATAAAACAGAATCAAGAATACAGCTCTGCTTTCTTTCCGCCCTCAGCTATTCCTCTGGCCCTGTGCTAGCACAAATGCCTCTTGGCCGCGTGGCGAAACAGATTGGGAAACTGATCAAGCTGAGAACTAGCCTGGGATTTTGGCACCACATAGATGTTATTATTTGTGAGAGGACCACCCTGCCTATGCAATCAGTGGGCAGCAGAGAGCACAGCCCAGCAGATGGAAGGCAGGCCAGTTGGGGCTCATTCAGGAGCAGCCAAGTTCTTGCTTTCATCTGAGCTACTCAGACTCAGCTGTGAACAAGGACCTCCAGTGAGCCCCACGGCATTTCTGACCTCTGCAAAAAACTGCCCGGAAGCCCACAGAGCACAATATCTGTAAAAGCAGACCATGATGAGGTCTAGAGCAAGAGTGGGAATGGGAGTTGAAAAACTTTCTTGAAACTTGAAGTGTTCTATCTGCACTCATTTTTTTTTTTTTTTTCCAGCACTACATGTCAGTCAGTCCCATCTAATCAGGAAATGGGCAAAGAGGGGAAAAGTCCGAGTTGCTCACTTTCACCCAAGAAAGCATCTGGACCACTGAAAGGCATGGGAAATACAGACAGACTGGAAAGACTTGAAGAAGAAATTGTAATTTGTACTTAAGGACTAAAAAAGAATGTGGTTGTGCGTACATTAAGATAGCATTTAAGAGTAAGCTGTGGTTGTTGCCTAAATTCTTTAAGGCATTAACTTTATAAAAAAAATAAAGGATGTTATTTGTTCAGTAAAATGTACTTAAGCTTTATAAACAACACAACTATATCATGTATTTTTCAAATATGCTTGTTTTCAATACTTAACAAAAACCCATGATGTATTTGTTGCTACACACTTCAGGATAGAAGGGCAAATGAAGTTTGGACAAAAGGCTCTTAGACCCCTAGAGAGAGAATGCACAGCTCAGTATAGGCAAGGGAAAAAAATGCAAGGAAGGCTACCTCAAGCCAAAAAATAGATGGTCACAGCAGAAAAGAAGAAAATAAGGGCATGCATGTGTATTTACTTCTTCTTTTGCTGTTCTTCATGAAACAAGGATTGTATCATTAACTGAGGTGAAGAAACAGTGACCTTTGGTAGAAGAGGAAGGCTTCTTATGGGAGATTTTAAGTGGTGAGGAAGTCTAGTTACCTTGTTCTGTTCATATGATCTAAATCAGCAACTCATGCTTAGGGAGGCAGTAACTATGTAAGGTACTGGCTACGCTCTGAGCTTCCTTATGGTCCATAGGAAACCAGCATTAGGAGGTCATCAGCCCCTGAGCTTAATCCAAGCGTGGAGAGCTGTGGGCAGAGACAATGGAGACTAGCTGTCATGCAGTCAAAGTCACTGCCAGCAGCTTGCCATGGCAGCATGTGGCCAGGCTCCCCCAGCCCTCATTAGCTGCTCTTGGCTTAAACCATATGCAATGATCCAAGGTTAAAAAGCATGAGGGGAAGACCTTATTGACAGGCTGGTGACAAAACAAGAGGTAACATGGTAGCCTTGATTCACATCAGTTAACCAGTTCCTCTCATCATACACCATCTAGGCTCCCATGAGGATGACAGGGAAAAGAGTCAAATTTTTTCCCCATCAGTTTAGGGACATATTATAGGTACGTTGGTATAGGCAAAAAGAAAGAGCAGTAGTTTCTCTCTTACGTTCAGAAAATCCTCATCTCAACAGACAAGAGTTGACACTTGCAACAACACTTAAGTTGTAGTAAACATCTTGACCAATGTGAGCTATTTTTCCCACGCTCAGATATAAAGCAACTGAAAAAAAAAAAAAAGAAATTCTTGTAATTACTATAGAAACAATAATTTCCTGCAGGCACTCCCCTAAATAAACTCTCAGGAAAAGCCATTTTCCCCACAGCTGTAGCTGGCTAATCATCA
>JBCJKH010009226.1:0-12670 GCA_039877255.1 Loriculus beryllinus | reverse complement strand
ACACAGGGGCTTGGAGCAAGCTGCTCCAGTGGAAGGGGTCCCTGCCTGTGGCAGGGGTTGGAACTGGATGAGGTTTATGGTTCCTTCCAACCCAGACCAGTCTGGGATTCTATGAGTTGTCTGAGCATCCCTTGCTTGGGAATCACTGATAGCAAAGCGTTGCCCACCACCCCCTCCCAGGCACGTACTTTTTCCTCCAAAGACTCTCTCACGTGTCAGTTCTTGTTTCTCAAAGTCCCACTTAATTTCTGGATGAGATTTCTTTTATTTCTTCTTTGCTGCTTTGTTATTGCCATGGAGATCCATTTCGGTGTCTTCTAATGCACGGTTGCTGTGGAGACCACCAACCTCCCCTCTCTGCTTTTCAGGGCACCAACAGGTTCCCAAGCGACCAGCCTGTACTGGTGCTTGCACTGGCTCTGGGTTTGCGTGTACCGCTGCTGCAGTGCACTGTTTGGTGGGTGGTAGCTGTAGAAGATGCTGTAGAATTAAAACCACTGATGTCCAGGCAGGAGGACAGGGTTTTCTCATCCCATTGTCTCTCCCAGAGCAAACTGCACAGGTTGGATGGGGCTTTCCTGCCATGAGGGGAAGAGTTGCTCTCCTGCAGTAAATGTTTGTTCCATGTTGATGTGCTGTTACTCTTCATGAGCCACTGGGGTTCAGCTCCTGCTTTGCTCATGTTTATGCTCCAGCTTGGGGTAGTGAGGAGATGCTGAGCTTGGTGGGCATTCAGCATTGCTATACTGCACATACAGCATAGCTCTGGCTGCCCTTCTCTGACACAGTGACGGGCTCCATTCATTTGGCTGTGCCTATTTGGGATAGCCATCACCGCACTGGGAAGGGCTGGCTCCATCCTTGTTCCCATGCAGAGCTCCTGCAGCACAAGCGCAGCAAGCTCCCCAGCTGCCATGGGGAGGGGATGCTGTGATGTGCTGGTTTGCCTCCCTGTGGGTACCAAGGTCTCCCCAGCCAGGTGAGTGTCCTCACTGCCCCATCGCTCTCTTCCTCTGCAGATCTGTGGTGGCTTCCGAGTGGAGACCTGCACTCCTGCCCGCTGTGAGGGGCTGCTGTGCCCGCGGGACAACAGCAGTGCCTGCAGGGCCGGCCCCTGCCATGGCATCTTCCCACTGTCCAGGGGGGCTCTGGCCACCGCTGGAGAAGCTGCCAGGGAATTCCGCAGCATGAGCGCCCGGCTCCAGGAAACAGCACAGTTGGTGAGTGCAAGCCCATGGCCAGGCCTCACAATCCATCCCTTGGTGCCAAAGCAGAGGCTGGGGGGGCAGTGGAGGATGAGCTGTGATCATTACCCCAACTCAGTCTGTTTGAGACTTGGTTGTTTGGGCAGCTTCAGAAATTCAGGAATTTCTGAGTGGGAGACTCCCTGCTGTGTGCGTGGGTCTTGCCTCCTTCTCCCAGCACAGGAGCCATGGAGTTGAAGGCATGTGAGCAGCTCTGGAAATGTCACCAGGAAGCTTGTTCTCCTGCTTTGGGATTCATATGGCAGAAGGGCTGAGGATATGGAAACCTCTCTGTTTCCTCAGGTGTATCTGTGCTAACATTTGACGCAGGATACTAAAGTACGTGCGTTAGTGCTGTTGCAGATTCTTTCTATGGCCTCTTGGGTGCTTGTGCAAAGATAAAGTGAATTGTCATAGTAATTCAAAATCCATTTCAAATGTGTTTTAGCGTCCCTTTTTGAGAGCTTCCTTTGGAAATCCAACCCTCAGTCTTCAACATTTACAGTCCTTTAAAGCAGTGTCGTATTAAGAATGAGCAGTCGGATAATTCCAAAGTGCCTTGTCCTGCTCGCTCAGAGTTGGCGTTGCTGGGGTTCCAGATCAAGAAGAAATGGCTCCATCAGGATATTGTTGTTCGCAGATTAAAACAACAGAGACATCTGCAAAGCAGATTCAAAGCAGCACTCGGAAGCTCGTGGACCAGATGAGTGTAACACGGACCCAGATAGAAGGAGACGTACGGCGCATCCAGCAGTTCATCCAGCAAGTTCGAAACTTCTTGTCAGGTAGCACTCTGCAAGCTGTGAAGGATGTGCATGCAGTTCTGTGCAGGGAAAACTACTTATAGCTCACCCCAGTTAAGCTCTCTGGTATCCACTTCATCTGCACATGGGTATTTACATAGCAAAGGCAATGCACATCCTCTGAGGCGGCAAGGGAGGGCAGGAAAACAGAGGAGGAATTTCAGCAGTACCCATGACTGTGTTTGTCAGTGGTTGCAGTGTGGCCAGCTGACTTGCACAGGTTTAACCGAGCTGTCCAGGTCGATCTAAATGAATCCTGGCTGTTTCAGCTGTGTCAAATTCCCTGGGATGTCACCAAAACAAACATCCTTGCAGAGACATTTGGAGGCCGTCTGTGAGGGATGTGGGGCAGGAGGCAGCACACGGCCTTGACTTGCTGCACGTGGAGCTTCATGGAGGGGTCTCCAACATCCCCCGAGGAACTGCTCTTGAATGCAACTGAATCAACAGTAGTGGAAGGCTGTGGAGGAGGCAGTGTTTTGTCTGTAGCATGGACACCTGCTTGCTTGATGTCCTGCTCTTGGCTGAAGTGCCTTGTGCCATCCCCAGGGGCTTCAAGGCAAGCCCATCCCCACGAATGGTTGTCCCTGTGGATCTGCAGTTGGCATTGACCCGATGCAGACCATTGACCCAGTGTTTTCTGGCCACACTCACTGACTAGAGATAAACAGAAGCTTTTCTCTGGAGCAGACTATTAATCAGTCCTGTAATCCAAGGGGATGACTTATTGTTCACAGACAGATTGTAATAACATAATGAGCCTCATGAGTATTACCCAAATAAGAAAATCAGGTCATTTGGTGCTGCCTGGTGTTAATGATGAGCAAAGATGTTTCTGAGCTAATTGCTGGGCTGATGTCCCTTGGGCTCTGCCTGCTTCTGATTCCTCAGATTTATTAACTGTTATTTGTGAGATCAGAAAAGGTTTGTCTTGAAACACAACCTCATCTGCTCAGTGAGGTCCGTGCTGGGCTTAGCCATAGTGTTCTTATTGCTAAATTAAAGGTATCATTTCAGTCCTTTCCCGAAAGTTTTGCTGATGTGAATGGGAGGTGCAGTGAACTCAAGGAGATTAATTCAGGGGCATCCTGGGAACTATCTGAAATAAAAGAGACTGTGTGCATGAGAGCATGCGTGGCTGGATGTATGTCTGATCCTCCCTTGCATCTGCACTCCCACCTTTCCCCTCTCCCATTCCTATATATCTGTTGCTCTGCAGACAGGGATACGGACCCTGCCACTGTCCAGGAAATCAGTGAGTCTGTGCTTTCCCTGCGTCTCCCCACGGATGCTGCCGCAGTCCTGAGGAAGATGACTGAGATCCAAAAGCTGGCAACTAAGCTGCAGTGCCCAGAGAGCATCCTCGCCCAGACTGCTGGGGACATTGCAAAGGCCAAGCAGCTTCAGCAGGAGGCAGAACAAGCCAGGTCGGTTGGGGTTCAAGGGCTTTTTGGCAGCCAAGGTCACTCAGCTGGAGTGAACATGGGGGTTCTGAGTTGGGTTTAAACTCAGCTCAGCTGGAGCGGTGCTGACTTGCACAAAGTGAAGCTTTAGGCCAGGATCTTCCATGTCCATCCAGTACCTAAAAGAATGAATCTGCAATCTCTACAAACACTCAATACAAACACAAACTCTGCCTGCCAAGAATAGATCCTGTTATAGATACAGAACGAGAAGATCTTTACCAAAAATAGTGGAGGCTTTTCTCTATCTCTTGAGTCCCTGTGATGGGAGATGACAGGATTGCCCTGGTATTACTTGATATTGGTGACCTACATCCTAATTGCACAAGAGAGCATGAGGAGATTAAATGGGCTATTTGTTTTCTGGGTGAAAGTTGGCAGGATTATCCTGTGCTCCCTTAAAAAGTAATTACAGTGTGTCCTTGTGAATTTAGAGCATCTACTTTGTCACGTGTTGACTTGCAGCAATAGCCCAGCGAGAAGGTTAGTGAGATAAGTACGTAAACTCCTTGATAGTGTCAGACACCTGCTTAACCTGCAGGATGTGATGAGACAAGCTCCATCACCTGGCCTGAATGGTCCCACTGCAAGCAGGAAGGTATTCACTGAAACTGGTTCAGTGGTTATTGCTTTCCCTTGGATACCTTTTCCTGCACCACTTACAAAATAAAGCTTTCTAACTCATTTAAAGAAAGGTGTTTCTCTCTGCCTCTCAGTTTGTCTCTCCTTTTGGGGGTATGAAGTGGAACTAACACTTCTCTCCGGACAGAGTGCAGCGTCCCCACAGGTGTGGGTTTGTGGCTTTTGGGGGTAGGGAGGTTACAGTCTTCTCGGTGACAATCCTGTCTTGCTTCTCAAGCTTCCTCATTTTGCCTCTGCCACCTTGACTTCCAATCCATGCAATTATTTACACTCACCCCTGGCTTTTTCCCACATTTCCCCAGGAACCGGGCGAATGCCGTGGAGGGCAGCGTGGAAGAGGTGGTTGGGAATCTGCAGCGAGCAAACACGGTGCTTCTGGAGGCCCAGGGTGCTATCAGGGGCTCCGGCTCTTCCCTTCAGTTCATCCAGGAGCGTGTTAATGAGGTAAGTGATGCACGGTGACTTCCCAGTAAGGATACTGTGCCCTGCTCCCCACTCCATTCTTCCCTGCTTGACAGAGTCCTGCAGCAGCACAGCTGGGAAATGGGGTCTGGTGAAGGTTTTGCTGTGAAGGTCTCTTCTTTCTGATGTGTCTCACTTGTGTGCTTCTCCAAATTCCAGTCAGATGAGCCCTGTACTTGGCTGCACAGGGAGCAGTGCCCGCTCCCTGCTGAAACCCCACTTAGAATCATAGAATCCCAGACTGGTTTGGGTTGGAAGGGACCTTGAAGCTCACCCAGTTCCAGCCCCTGCCATGGGCAGGGGCACCTTCCACTAGAACATGTTGCTCAACTTCTGCGATACACCCATTGGGAAGTGTAGCTGCACAGAGGGGGAAAACCCATCAGGAGTGGGGTTTTGGGTGCAGTTTCCTTCCTGATGTGGAGCTCTCTGCTTCTAGATCAAGGCCGTTCTGGGTCCAGCTGAGAAGCACGTGAAGGCGGTGGCGGGGCAGCTGGATGGGCTGATGCAGAGGCTGTCGCAGCTGCAGAGCGGTGCGGACCGGAACCGCCTGCGGGCCGCGGATGCGCGGCACACGGCCACGGAGGCGGGCGAGCAGGCCAGGACCGCGCAGCAGGTACCGCGCTCGGGCAGGGTGGGCACAGATGTGCTGCTATCCCCCTGCTGTCACCAGACAGCAAAGGCAGCTGTGTCCTGGCACGTTGTTAGATAAGGCGAGGAGGCTTCCCTGTTCAAGCCGTGGCTTGCAGGCTTTGTGTCACTTCTGATGAATCTGATGCAGTATCTCACTGCTGCACCTTTCCAGGACCTTTCTCAATTCTAATGCCCTTTGCTGGAAACTTATTCCTGCTGGATCTCCTGCCTGAGGCAGGGTAGCCCAGTCAGCATCTTTGTGAGAGCATCACAAACTTATGCATTTGCATAAGGTAATGACAAAGCTGTAGCACAGCATCCATTTAATATTTAAAATGGATTCAGCGTTAGAAAATCCCCTTCCCCCACGGCTATTTGCTTGATCCTACCTGGCACTGCTTGTTTCATTTTCCACAGGCTTTCGAACAAGTGAAACAAATGTATGCTGAGTTGAAGGGAAGGATGGATCAGAGCCCAGCTCTGGGAGAGCAGGGCAGCAGGGTGCAAAGCATAGACCTGGAGGCGCAGGCTCTGTTTGAGGAAACGATGGCCATGATGCTCAGGATGGAAAGTAAGACTCTTTGTGAACTCTGTATACTAATCTTATGCGCCGGGGAAGGGCTTTTGACTCACGAATGTTTGGAGCAGTCACGTTGGTCTGGGGAGCAAGGGGAAGGCAGGATGTTCATTTTTCTCCCCCCACCAGAGCTATGCAGGAGGGAGGTGGAGGTGCAGCTCAACCTGATGCGAAGGGCAATGGCTGTGATGCCTTCCCCCTGTCCATCACCACCTTCCTGCCCTCTCTCCTTAGCTTTAGAGATGGAAATTCAGGAAAGCAACAAGGCTTTGATGTCCAAGTCAGCCAGGCTGTCGAGCCTGGAGGAGCAGGTCGGAAGTATCCGGGATGCCATCAGCAAGCGAGTTGCCTACTACGAGAGCTGCTCGTGAGCGAGCTGCCTCCCTCCTCTGCAGACACTGCCTTGTGTATTTATTCCCAGTTTCCAGCTGGAGTTCTCATGTCTTCCCAGCATCTCTGTTTTTAGCAAACTGAGTTTCTGGACCACCTCTGGAAAATAGGTGCACTGAGCCAAAGGAGGAAGCCCATGGAGAGGGTTAACCTTGGTTGGACTGGCTGGAGCTGCCTGGTGGTTGGAGAAGAAGGGGGAAAAACATCGATCTTCTGTGGCAAATAAAACATCCTCAAAGTTGTTATTTCCAGGGGGGTTTATAAATCAAGAAATTCTTGTTTCTTTTTCTTGTTTTGGCCAATTCAAACTCTTTCAGCTGAATTCAGTCGCTCCAAGTAAAACCCTCATGTGGGGTCTTTGGAAACTTTTCATCTATGCTGCAGTTAATCTGTAAAATTTGTGGTGGCTTCAATATTTCCCTCCTAGATCTTTCTTCAAATAATCACATCACAGAAAGGGAGCATTTTATCTCCAGCATAATTACAGCTACCTATATGTGTACAAATAAGAGAAAAGCAATCTCCTTCTCAAAGGTGAAGACAAATGTCTTGTTTGACTTTCTGCCACAATCTGCTTAGTTGTCACATAACGCTGTGCCAGAAAAATACCAGAGGGAGCAGGTCTGCAGATGCACAGGGAATGCTTTAGAAGGGACTTAATAGACCGTTGCCACATCAAATTTCTATGAATAACCAAGAGGCACTTTACAAAACAAAACTCAGCTTTATTAAGCAAGTATTTATTGAGCAATTACAGACTTGGAAGCAGGGAACTTAAACCTTTCTGTGATTATTATCAGACATATGGAGATTGCTAGCAGGCTGTAGCTCTCCTTTTGTAGCTGAAGTGAGAACTGTGCAGCCCGGGCAGCTGGCGGATGCCGAGCTTCTGAGTGCCAAAGCCTGGGGCTGTCCAAAATCCAAGATGTAGATAGGGTGAAGATTGTAAAAATGACCTGCCACTGAGTAAAGCTCTGCATGGCTTCAGTTTAGAGGATTTACCTTGTGCAGTTGCATTTATTACGCGTTGGACAACTAAACGGTATACCGAAAACAAAAGCTGATAGCACTGAGCGATGTCGTATGGATAATGTACACTGAATATGCTAGCAGTAGCCTCAGACTTTCCCTTGCCTTCTCCCAGCTTTAATGATCCATAAACACCCTGAGGTCACTGCACTGGTGGATTCCTGGGACTAATGTGCTGCTCGTCACCAGTCGGTCACTGCTCTCTTAGATGCTGCTTCCTGGCGGGACACATCCTCCTTTCTTGCTTGCACTGTTGATGTCTGGCTTTGAAGTGCAGAAAAGAGTAAAACAGCCCTTCTGTTTCTGCAAAATAGAGGATTTCAGTTGAGGATTGAACTTTGTTTCACTAGGCTGCTACCTTCAAAATGTGCTCTGTTAATAAGCAGTAGCATGGGGGTTAGGAACAGCTTAGATCCTTTTGTGTGCCTTAGTTATACAGGGGAATTAGATGACTGATCTTTGGAATGGACCTTTCTGGAGCCTGTAGTAGATCTTACTTGCATTTGTCTCTTCTGTTAATCCTTTGTATATTACAGTCCTGTTCATACAATCTCATCAGAAGAGAGTGTCATAACAGATGACAGGAGGTAGCTCACTTTATGTAGCTCACTGTGCTAGCATATGCTCCCCTTTGAAGAACATTCTTTATTGCAGAATCTAACAGCAATACTCCTTACTGCTCACATACAATGTGGTACCAATTTAGCTAGGCCAGAATTAAGCCAAGCTATGGTCAAACAGGACAAAATGCTTATGGTTGTACTATGCTCAGCTACAAAAAAACATCTCCATGCTCTGCTCTCTGATAACAAAGCAACCTAAACTGACCTGCCTGGACCAAACTGGGAAGGGAATGGCCTTTCAGGATGCAGGGATGCCCTGCCTATGCCCAGCCATGGACCAGCAACCTGTTGTCAGCCTTTTGCTCATGGTCACAACTGAGACCCAGCTGAAAAGCTTTTATCTGAGCTGATGAAGCTGTTTGTTTCCAGTGTGATTCCCACTGAGTAGCTTTGTGTAATTGTAGCTTTTGATATGACAGGTCTACGCCTGGCTTCCTTTCACATATTCCTTGGGCAACCCTGTTGTGATATAAAAGTTGGATTCAGAGTCACTGGACTGGCCTTAATGGAAGCTGAAGGGTGTTTTCTTCCTTGAAAGATGGTTTAGTTAAAGCTTTTCTGTTGCAAAAATCCTTCGAGTTGATGTATTTAATGTACACTCACTCGGCTCTTTGTGCCTTTCCCTTTTCCATGCCAAAATGAGATTAATGAGAGCAGAAGGTGATTGGATGCTGTGCACTTACCGCTGGTGATGTGGGGAGCCCAGTGCCTGCCTCCTCATCACATGATCAGACAAACTCCAGTTTGCCCAGTGCCACAGTGAGAAGAGTGTTTACTGGTTTTCATTGGAACAAGGACTTCTGATTTGAAATGACTGGTTGGGAATGGAAGAGTCAGAAGAGAAAGAATCAGAAAGAGAGACAGCAATATTTAAGATCATTCTGCAGACAAACGGAAATTGTAGTTATAATGTAAAGGACATGAGGGGCTGGAAGCCAAGCCTGTCACTCAGCACCAGCTGAGTAATTGGCATCAGCAGCTTTAAGCACAGGCAATCCTGGTTTCTGGAAAGCAAATGTGCTCCAGCCAATGGAGTGTGGCAGCAGAGCCGTGGAGCCTCAGCTCACTGCAGGCTCTGGCAGTTCCTACAAGCACATAAACACTTGGCTGGGTACTGCTATGCAGCCATCAAAGCGTGTGCTTCTGTCCCTATTCCCCCCTCCTTTCCATCTCCACCTGGGCTGGCAATTTATATGCTTCCAGAGATGGTTATTCCCATGTACTTTGTTGGAAGTTATGGCCAACGCCTTGATACCTACTGGGATTTTGCAGACTTTTTAAGCAGCACTGTCTCGGAGCAGAAAGATGTCTTCGTTTTCTCATGCCCCACACAGGCGGGACCGCAGCCACAAGAAGTTCTGCTTGGTGGGCTGTGGTTGTCGGGCAGGACCAGGCTGCTGCCGGTGGGCTGGATGGTGGGTCCGGTCTCCGAGGGGCTTTGTGGCTTCTCCTCTCTCATTCTTGTGTCTTGCTCCAGCTGAGCAGGAGGGTTTGGACAGCCCTGGGAGGGGACCGGAGGCACTGACGTGTCCTTGTCTTCGGACGGTGTCGCTGGCCGGGTGGCTGCCATGGGTGTGCTGGGTCTGGATGCCTCTGAGGCTTGTGAATCGGGGAGGGGGCTTTCGGCAGCTGCCTGGACGTTCATGTGGAGCTTCCTCATGTGGTGCACAACGGCTGCGGCGTTGAAGGCTTGCTGGGGGAGAAGACAAAACCCCACGGTGAGCACCTGGTGAGAGGGGTGGCCATGAGGAGACATCTTGAGGGGAGATGAAGGATGGCCATGAGGGGTAAGGATGGCAGCTATATAGTGTGGGGCTGTGACTGGAGATCATTAGGAGCAGCCATGAAGGGAGATCAGTTTGCCCTTAGTGACATGGTTTAGTGGTGGGCTTGAGAGATGGGTAATGGTTGGGCTTGATGATCTTAAAGGTCTTTTCCAGCCTGGTTGATTCTGTGATTCTATGGCAGGCTGGGTGGGTGCTGTAGGACAAAGGGAATGTCCCCCTGAGATGACTGCACAGTGCGTGGAAGCGCTCATTCCTGGCATAAACACTGTGGTTTCCATTGAGTGTAAACTGTGGATGTTTCTGGAGATGACAGCTACTTCCACATGAGGAAATCATGGAGAAAAATATAGATTTCATGTAGAAATCATGTAGGAAATTGGCACTGTTCAAAGACAGGTTGGATGGAGCTTGGAGCAACCTGCTCTAGTGGAAGGTGTCCCTGACTGTGGTAGGGGGTTGGAACTGGAACTGGATGTGCTTAAGGTCCTTTCCAATCCAAATCATTCTATGAAATCAGGAGTAAATTAACCACATTATGAAACAGAGGCTGGCACTGAATTCTGAATGCACTTAAAATGCTGTCACACACATGGTTCCTTTGGCATTCCTTTCTCCACCTAAATTCTTACTAAAAATCTGGATATAAATGAAGCACCGATTTATCTTCAAGGCTGAAAGGAGGAAAAGCTGAATTAGGCTGCCCAAAAGATCTGCTGATGGAGCACCCGCTTCGCTCCCTCATTATAAAGGCAAATTACCCTTTCCCCAATCCCTGCAAGGCCATTGTAGTGCAGTGTTTGTGGTGAACCTACCAGTGCACATTGCAGGAGGGAATCTCACTCCCAACATACTATAAACAGTGACTGCATCCAGTTTGCAGGCAGCCTTTGCAGGATCCCAGCTTTTTGGTGCTTCCCCACACAGCTGAAGATGCTTGTTGCTACATGGCAGCAACTGGCATTTGTTAGTGGAATGGCTCTAGGCTTCCACCAGTGAATGACTTACCCTCCATTTGCTCTTTGCAAAGTTTTTCTGGATCTGAGCACTGACAGATGGGTATATGTCACGGTGGAGGGCTGTATTTCCATTAATCCTGCAGATGGGGAGAGGAGAAAATGGGCTCGTAGGCAGATGGCATTTGTAAGGCATTCCACATTCTGGAGGCAACTAACTGCTTTGTACGTTCAATCAGCAATAATTAAACCCCAAGGAAAAACAGCAACAAAATGTAACGCAAACACACACTTCAAAGCTTGGGAAAGCTCAGGGTGGGATTTCTTCGTTGCCTCTGTTTATGGAGGCAAATATGCACAAATTGCATCTTTAATTATTCATCACTTTCTTTCTAAGCACACAAGAAAGAAACACCCAGGGCCATGCGGAGGCAGGCGGTGACGTTAATAACGGGGGCTGAGGAGACACCCCTGTTCCCAGCTATCACTGAGCACGTGGAGCCAGAGGCAGAGGCTGGTAAATCCCTGTCCACCAGCTACTGCCGGGGCCCTGGTGCTCTCACCATGGGTGCCGCAGGGCTTCCTCGCAGGTAAACCTCGTGCTTGGGTTCTTCTCCAGTAAATGTCTGATAAAATCCTTGGCTGGGTGGTGGGGAGGAGAAAGGAGCACAGAGAAAAAGGTTATTTTCTGCTTGTTCAAAGATATGAGCCTAACAGGGCATGGCAAAGGCTGGTGGGTCAACATCACAAAGGTCAGCCTCAAGAAGGTGTTGTACTGCTTCATTATGCCTTTAAAGGGAGACATTTGTACTGAGAGGCTCCAGATGAATAATTGTTAACTGGGGATGTACCAAACTTCACATTTAACTATATTAATTTGAGTTGAATTATTCACCTAAAAAATAACTCAAAAAAACATAAGAAAGTGCAAACTGAGCAGATTTAGAAGTTGCCTCACAGAGCCCTTACATCCCTCCCTTATTTTTATTCCCTTATTTTGCAGGGAGGATTGCAGTGGTTGTTATTAAGTCCTGACAAACCCCCTGCCACTTTTGTTTGTGTATATGAAAGATTGATGTTCATAACATGCTGCTAAGATGCTGGTTTCAGTAAACTCTGTGCAGGTGAGCTACATGAGCAGGTTCATCTGGTGGAAAGGTGCAGTTGTGGCTGACGTGGCTCATTGTGTTACTCTAAGGAAGTGTGACTTGATGGGGTGAAAAGGAAAGGGGAAAAGAAGAGAAACCCCAGAGAAACAGAAAAACAAGGTGGAAAACCTGGAGTTCTCCTACTTCCAAGGGAAACCTAAGCCCGCTCTGAGCTCACTAGTCATTTGTGAAAATCAAGGCTACATTAACAGAGGCTTCAGCCTCTGCATTGCAGGAAGGATACAAAGCACCCCAAACTCTGCCAGTGCAGCCTGGCTTTGCTGTCATCACTCTTCTACTGTGGTGGTGGGAACCTCTGCAATCACTTCCCACATCTGGGGCTTCACTGCTGTGTGAGTGAATCAGTTCAAGACTTCATCCTTTCCTATCCCTGCTGAGGAGGTCAAAGATCACACGGCTCTGGACTGCAGCTTTACCTGATGCGGAGATATCATCCCAAAACGGAGACTCAAACTCATAGTAGCCTTCCTTAATCTTTTCAAACAGTTTGGATTCAGTCTCTTCATAGAAAGGAGGATACCCACACAGCCTGAAACAGAGCAGAAAGCCAGTGGCCCTTCAGTGCTGACATCCACAGCAGCCCGGCAGACAACACAAGTGAGTAACAGAGGAGGCTGCTCTATCCATCCATCTGTCCCTCACATCTAAATGCGTTGGTAAAGCTGCAGAAAAGAGTTAAAAACTTAACTGCAGCAGCAAAAGGACAAGGCCACAGCTGGTACATAGCTGCATGGTGTGGGAGGAAATGAAACAAAAAGTACTAAGGAAGACTGAATGATATTTGTAGGCAACTGGAAAAAAAAACCCAACAAAGCATGAGGCACATAATAGAGAAAATACGATTCCTTTCATCTCCACTCCAGTACTTGATTCCCCACATCCCTTTAATTTCTAT
>JBCJKH010009195.1:7339-30708 GCA_039877255.1 Loriculus beryllinus | reverse complement strand
TGCCTATCCCCCGTAATATTTGATGATGTGCTGGGAGGGCGGCTCATCTCTTTTACAGCTGGTTACAGTTCATGTTACCCGAGTCATCCTCTTTGACACACAGTTGTCATCTTTAAATTGTAACCTTGCACTGTCATTTTTCCTGACTGAAAGTCTGCCAACTTGCTGCTTTTATACATACATTGGAAATCATATTCCTTGTCCCTTCTCACTTCCACCTGAATATATAGTCCTAATAGTCTTTTGTTTTTCTCTCCAGAGTCTTGTTTTCACAGGGTCACCTTGATTCCCAGATAAAAAGTAGGGCCACATATTTTAAAGTAGTAGTAATGTAACTTCTACAATGGCAGCCTGGTTTTCTATGCAAATCAACACAAAACCTACTTGTAATCTTTAAAGTTGTAGATAACATGAGAAATGGCCATTATTCTAGGACTCACAAAAAAACTACTGTTTTGAGTTTGAGGGTTTGGGTTTTTTTCTCATCTCTTGGCACCGGATGCCTGAAGGAAGTTTCTCATTCATGTGGATGAATGGCAGCATCAGTGAGGGCTGTGAAGCGACATTGAGAGGGGAAGAATTGCTGCTGGTTCCCAGTGACGTCCTGGGGCTCGCTGGGCTCGGTACACCCTCCCAGCTGCAAAACCAGGGTCGCAGAGGCTGACACCTATTGAAGCACTTGCTGAAGGCAGCTCCTTGTAGTGCAGGAAGATATTGCCGGAGCCCAAAGGAAGGCGTATAAAAGCTGCAAGCTATCCAGGGACACCCACTGGGGTGCGTAATCCTGCTCTGTGTATTAACCAGCCTTTGCTGAATCACCACCAGTTAACATGAATCTTGAATGGTAGTATGCTTAGGTAATCATTTAAAATGAATGAAAAGCAGATTTCCCAGCAATACCAATGATCATTTCAGAAACTCGTAATCCTTGTCCTGTCCTGCTCTTCTCACCCGTGAAAAACAACCCAGAATGAATGTAATATGACTGAAGCCTGTGGACAGAGGTACAGTGGTGATCACTGACCAGAAATATGGCTTGTCGTTGCAACTAAGAGTGAGAATGTCAAATAGATAGAGTCTCAGGGTTAGCAGGCTGATCAGTACAGACACTGTTTGACTTTATCTTAGTACCAGCAGAAGTGTTCCAGGCTTGAGCTGTGCTCACCTCAGTGGAAAAGGCTGTTCTGTGCCTCTAGCTACATCAGTGGTAGCGGCTTCACCTGCCCTCAGCTCAGAAAGCAACCAAGCAGACCGGTATCAACCATTCAAAAGGAAGTGGCCTGCTCTCTCTTCCCCAAAATTAACTATTATAAGATTGGCTTTGAAATAAATGGTCCATCTTAAAAAAGTTGAGGGGTCCTGTCTGCTTGCATCTTATTTTGAAACCTGTAGGGTGCACTTGGATCTCACAGTTTGGGTTTCTGTTAAGAGATGGAGTTCAAAAACATGATGTTGCTGTTGTTTCAAAATGTGTAAGTTAAAACCCCACCAGAATCTTCAAGTAGTTACTTAATCCTGGAGAATCAAGGAAAATCAACTATATTTAACAACACTGAAGAGCTCAAGGGGCTTCTCCTCTTATCTGTCCATCATAATCCATCTTTCTGTACAGTCAATTCATATCAGGTCCTGGTTTAAAACAAAGAACTCTATAGCACTACAGCTGCCCTGCCTCTCTGTTTGAGTGTAAAAGCAGTACACTGGATAGGCAGATCTTGGTTTGGGAGTGTTTTTCTTTCTACTAATACTAATATTTTTCAGTAGGAGGTATACAGAATGTCAGATAAAAGGATAAGCATTGTCTTTCTTGTCTAACAGCTTCTAAGTTCCTTTTTAAACAGACTTTGTGTTTCAGATGCTGCCAAACCCCTGAAAAACAGAAGTGTAGCATAGATACAGCCATAAACACCAAAATCACAATACCATGGAGCCCAGAGAGCAGGTGTGATTACAGCCTGTGTTCTTCGTACATACGTGTATGCGCATACTCATGTGCCACATGCAGAGGTATTAAATAAAAATGTGAATGTAAGCACCTGAAAAGTGAGAGTCATAAGACCATGATCTTAGCTCAGTACTTCCTTCTGTTTGTTTGGGCTTTTTTATTTCTGACTGTGTGCATTGCCTCTTTTAAAAGGTCACAGGCAGAAAAAAAGGCTCTGTGGTGAGGCAATGTGCTAAACTCCCTCTCAGTGAATATTTTTAGTTATTTACTTTTAAAAACATCACACTGTTCACGTGCTGTGCGGACTGTTTTTCTCTCCCTGGGTCTTGGTTGTGGCTTGGAGTGCAGACCCCTGCAGCTGGACGGGCTTTCCTTCAGCTCCCTTATTTCTCCAAGTCGCTGTGTAGCAGCAGGCTAACGTAGGGATGTTAGTAATGTGCAGGCTGCTGAATGTGTTTTAAACCCTCATCTCCAACCTTCATTAAGGGGAAAAAATTCAGCCAAATGAACCTGTCAGGGCTTAAGTTCAAATGAAGTTATGTTGTGTTTTATGCACCAGAGTTAAACTGGAAGTCCTAGCCTAGGGGTGGTGGTACTGCTAGGATTTTCTGACGGGTTAAAGAAAACCCTATACATGTCTATGGAACAGAATTTCTGCTAGCGTGTGACTAAATGGGTGGGTGACTTCAAATAGTTGGTGGTAGAATAGGGGAATGTGTATTATATGCCGTCCACACACTTAGACTTGTTCCTAAACATTTAGGGTTGTTTCTTAGGGGGCTTTTGGCCAGTAAAGCCTGTCTGGCCATGCTTTCCTTCTACTGCCCACCCAGGAGACACCCATCAGCCCTGCTTCAAATGCTCATGCCTCTCCCAGCAGAGCTGAGGGCAGGCAGGCTTGGCCCTAGGGCCATTGAAGAAAGGTGGAGGTACAGGTTGACATTCTTGGTTGCTCTTGTCACCTCCACACCCCTCACACCCACCCCTGGGAGGTGTTGAGGTGCTGCTGTTGTTCTTGTCCTTTGTAGTACTCCAGCCCTCACTGCTTTGCTTAGTCCAGGAAGGGCACACAATGAGAAGACTAATCTGACCCTAAAACACATACAACAGCTTTTCCATTGACTTCATATTTTTACCCACACATAAATCAGAGGCAATGTAGGGTTCCTGGCTTCAGCAACTAAAGATTCAGCTGCAGATTAAAAAAAACCCATTTGCTAATCAGAGGGGGTTTTCAAGTTCCTGAATGTGATTATTCATCCTCATCACTGCTATGAAGTACTAGCTTCAATACCGAGCTAATATCTGAGTCACTGTGATGCTGCTGTTAAAAAGCACAATGTTGGCAGCCCTTGTGATTGGTTTCTAAGGCTTGCCATAGTTGTGCTTTTCTCAAACCGTGCCTGAAGCAAAATAATTCATTTCAAAAGTTTCAGCTTTCATGAAATAGGTATATTTCATTTCTCTGCATGGTGATAGGTGATCTATAAATATATATAACATATCTGTTATATATATAAATTATGAGAAGAAAATATGTATATGTATATATATGTATTTATATTTGGGGCATCATAAGTGTGCATACTTTGACATTGTAATGCAACACATTGCCAGGTGTAGGGGGTTTATGCAGAATTACAGCTTTTTGGTACAGCAGTGACGCAGTCCAGTGCTAATATCTGCTTTAAAGCACCAGCTCTTTTGCTTTATGGGTGTTTGATGGAGCAGACTTGGGTCTACCAGGATTGCTAGGCTGCCTGTAGAAAGCAAAACAAGGCAAAGAAGTGACTAATATAAGAGATGGCTATGGCAAAGAGGAACACCAGCCATAATTCTTAATCAGTCTCGTGGTTATTGGGTGAGGGGCAAGGGCTTAACAATAGTTGCATGTACTGTTTCAGTATAAACACTATATATACAGCAACTGATAATGATGTAAAAATGTGATGACTGTACTTCTGTAGTGCACAGAAATCAGAAAATGAAATATAAACCAAAGTAATCTGTTTTAATTAAGACAACATATAAATGTCATGTCAATTAAAGAGAGTGCACATGTTTCTGGAACTAAAAAAAAGACATCACTGCAACAGCTCAGAAAGCGCAAGTGAAACTGTGTGGGTTTATAGTATGCTTCAGTTAGATTGACCTGCAGAGGTGCAGGACAAAGCAGTTGCTATCTTTACAGAAAAGCTGTCGGGAAAAGCTGTTTGCTTTGATGGACTTTCCCCCCTCAAATTAGAGTTAAATCAAAGGCCCTTTCCCCATGCTTACTTACACACTGTTAGTGCTGGAGAATCATGGAATCATATTTCAAGTTGGAAAGAACCCATAAGGATCAAGAAATCAAGCAGACTGACTCAAAAAGTGCATGCCATGCTCTGGTTATATTGGGTGGGTTTTCTGCTGCCTGTAAAGAAAACCTTCCTCCCTTCAGTGGCAGGCAAGTACCGCTTTCTGTTTTCAGAACATAGCTGTATTTTGATTGATTACTCCTACGCCCATCCTTTCCCAGTTCTTTTAAGTCTCTCTTTTGTAGACTGCTTTCACCTAGCAGCTAGCAGTGCATTTCTGTGTACCACAGGTTGCTGGATGAAAAGGAAGCAGCCAGCCATGGAAGCTGACACAAGAAACTGGTGTACTAGAGCCACTGAGATCAAGCAAAGACTTTGAGGAGAAACTCTTGATTTATCAAGCCAGATAATTCTCCTGCTATGAACTAGTACCCTTGTGTAGTAAATGGCTCTCTCTATATTTTTTTTAATGAGCAAGACCTGGAGTCATTCCCCACACAGAATATGTCAGGCCAGTTCATTTACCTGTTGTGAAGTCTGACTTAAAGATTTAAGTAAGTAAGTAGGTACACTGGAAGAGGCAGGGCTCCAGGTCGTGCAGAGCTGTGGTTTTTTCATCCCCTGGCTTCTCAGCGCCTTTTGCCAGCAAAGGAGAAAAATAGTTGTGCCCAACAAGGCCAACTGCTTTCTACCACCCTGACCCTGAGCACCAGCTCAGCAGCATAGGGGAGGTATATATGCCAACATATACACCTTGAGCTTGCAGAGTGCCTTAGGGGTGAGGGGCAGTGAAGCTAAACCCACATGTTGCTAGAAAAGTGTCCAGCACACACCACATGAGTCTGAAACCATTCATATTACTCAACATGGATGAAAAGCAAAATGTTCCTGTCAGAGAGTACTATGTCAGTGTTGGATTGCAAGACTGGAAGTGAAGTTACAAAGAACCCCAATCCTGAGCAAGCTAGTTGTCAAAAACATACCCAAAAGGGTTCTTTGACCATCACCATGATGAAGAGCCCTCCTCTTCCCCACCTCCTCAGTACCTTCTAGGGGGAAACGACCAGCAAATACTTTGCCCTTAGTTGAACATTACCTCATGGAACCAGCTTCCCTGATTAACCTGATTACACCCTGTGACTAATGCTGGCCATTGCTGATGGAGAGGCTGCCAGCCTTCGCTTTTATAGCCCGGGGATTCTGTGTGCCTTGTTCTGCACGTCAGGGACTAGAGTGACATTTGGCTAAGCTGACTCGAGAAAAAAACCCAAACATTTTTGGACGTAAGTGCCTTGTCTTGACAATACAAATAATGCTAACACAAGGTGAGCACAAAGCGCTTGGTGCCCTTCTAATTCTGCTGTGCGGGATCACATAACTGAGGTCCATAACCCACGTCAGAAGCGAGGTGCCTGCAGGCTGCTCCGGTTAGATCAGCCATTTCTAATACACCCAATGAATGTTTGGCCTCAGGGAGATCTGAGATGTGTTTGCATCTATCATTCCCCCTCAAAATGCCAAGATACTTCCATTTCTTAGCAGCAAAGCATGAGGTGCCTGTAACTAAGGTGCAGCAGCCATGTGAGCAGGGTGTTACAGTGCAGAAGAAGCCCTGGGCTCATGTGGAACTTGGAATTTCTATTTCCTTGCCCCCAGGCTCCCTTGATTTATTCTGCAGGTGCTGTGCTGAGGTGTACCTACTGCGACACCCACCTCAGGACCCAGACTGCCACCCTGTCATGTGTAACCATACCTCCCTGCAGCAGCCACCCCAAAGGGGAAATCTTGCAGTGCTGGGAAGGAATGAGGAAGTTGGCTTGGTTCTTGGGATCTTGCCAATGAGGAACAGTCTCTGGACAACAAGTAACGAGGCCATTTCTATGGGAGGCATTACGGATGTGTGTTTGCACAGTAAATAAAACTCTGTCTGACTTCCATCAGTGAAAGCTGACACAAACCATGAAATGCCCCGGGAGATGCAGGCAGGCTCTGGGAAGGCACCATAACCAGCATGCAGAATAGGCTGCTAAATATAGCTCTAGAAGCAGCAATCAGGAATATATTTTCTGCAATGGTAACCAATTAGAGGGAGTGGCATTAGACTGGTATTCAGCTTCCACCAATTTCCATATTGCAGCTGTTTCTTTCCTAGCAAATCCCCTCTTGTAGAAAGAACTGTCGAAATTGTGTCTGTGAGTGATCTTAGGTGCTGGTATTGCAATAGCAATGCTGCAGTTGCACCACTGAAAGGGCTGTAAAAAACAATACAACCATCAAGGGCTTTATAGCTGCTGCTGAATCAATTATATACGTTTTTATTTAGAAGTAGCGTAGAGCATACTTCTCTTTTACCTGCTCATACTTCACTGTCTGCTGTTAAAGTTGTTTCATTGCCAAAGGAGAGCCTGCCACACTGGCAGAGGTCTGACACTGTTGTTACAGGCTGGAGAAGAGAAGGCTCAGGAAAGACCTTAGAGAAGTATTCAGTGCCTAAAGGAGCCAAAAAGAAAGCTGGAGAGAGGCTGTTTACAAGGTGGCATGGCTTTAAACTGACAGAGGGGAGATTAAGATTCAAGATTAGAAAGAAGTACTTCCCTGTGAGGGTGCTGAGGCACTGGCCACAGGTTGCCCAGAGAAGCTGTGGCTGCCCTATCCCTGGCAGTGTTCAAGGCCAGGTTGGATGGGGCTTGGAGCAACCTGGTCTAGTGGAAGGAGTCCCTGCCCGTGGCAGGGGGTTGGAACTGGGTGAGCTTTAAGGTCCTTTCCAACCCCAACCAGACTGTGGTTCTATGACAAATCAAACAATTAAACTCCTTTAGCACTTTATTGGTAGCTTAAGTGTCAAATCAAAGCACAGAGTGCCATCTACAGAACAAGGTGATTTCCTGCCACTAGCCTTTAAAAAGGTATATCAAAATAGTACTTCAGTGGGCATGAATCTATCATCATCCTATGAGAAAAACAATTTCACACTTTATTTAACTTACAGCATAGTCTAAAAGAAGCATAACAAGTGAATAAACCTCTGCCATGTGTTTGTATTAGTTTTGTTATGACAGTTCTTGGGAAAGTGACACCCCTGTAAGTGGAAGGAGGACAGAGCCAACTGCTAATACAGCACTGTGAGATGACGGGAGCAACTGAATAATCAGCGGAGGTGCTGCACAGTTAACACATCCTCAGCTGTGGGTTCCTAATAACAGAACTGAGCCTCAAAATAATAGGCTTAAATGAAAGACATGAGACCTAAAGAAAATCATGTCCTTAAAGTTATATCCTGCAAGACTATCCTGATGTATTTCAGCTATGCAAGAGGCTGAAGCTACTGCTTCAGCAACTACAATTTACACTGAAGTGCCACATCAACCATTTCACCATGCTGGACAAAGCATACATCACTATCAGACGATAAACCAGCACGGCCAGGGAACGCTACCACGTTCCTCCCACCTTCTTTACAACCAGATATTCATTAAAGGCTTTTGGAGCTCCTGCTTCATTCTGACTCTGAAGCAATTGCGTTGTTACTTCTGTTAATGCAGTTTGAGCTCTTGCCTGAATACATCTTTTAAATAACACCTCTCAATGCCACCTATATTCTGTGCATGCAACCAGACACAGGATATATCTTAACCTCTGGCGCGGACTTCAGTTGCCACTCAAGGGATAACCTCCTGTGTATCTGCAAGGCTTAATCCACACAACAGATACAATTCACTGGAAATTGTTGCACACTCCTCACACCCAAGCAATGGCAATACCCTGCAATGTTCAACGTAACAAACGCATAAAAATGAATGTATTGAAAAGAACCCTACTGTAAAGACAAACGCAACAGTGGGAGCACGTAGCATAGCTTACATCAACGCACATTTCAGCCCTATAATTACATTTACTGACATAAGATGAGAGATTTTAAACAGTGATGCCAAATAAAAAGCAGTGTGAGACAGGCAGAACAAAAAGAAGAAGATATATATAAGTTATAGGAAGTTAAATGGTCTGTTAGACACAAACTTTAAACCGACAGACTCTATCTGCTTTTCTGTAACTAATGACAGAAAATTCTGCCTCTGGCACTTCACTTACAATCAAAGATACAAATTCACTGGAGTTCATTGCACCTGCATAGAGTTGAAAAGCATTTCCAGCAGTTCTTATTTTAGGAAGATGTGTAACACAGTAGCTAGAACATTATTAATCCTGTTGTGCAAAATATACATTGAATCTCTGAAAAAAACAACCCAACATCTCATTGTCCTGAGCTCACTTCAAAAAACTAAAAATATCACAGTTATTTTGCAGAAATAGCGCTAAAAGTACTATTCTCAGCAAATAAAGCTGTGACTGAGTCCTCTGACATGGAACACAACCACAGATGACACTGAGGAAGCCAGAAGCAGCATGTGTTCATCAGAGCCTCAGCTCTGAAGCCGTGTATGCTGATCCATTGATTCTTCCATCTTCCACCTGTCAAGCTCACACATCTCAATCTGCTTGCTGTAAAGTGGTGTAGAGTGGTAGAGTGTCAGCCTGAAAGCCACACACCGAGATAGGAATAGAGCAATGTCTGTGCTGGGTTATACCAGGGTCTATCTCTGAACTGCATCCAGTTCCCATCTACATCTTTTGGAGATGAAGGAACCGAACATGCCCAGTCTTCAAAACACAGGGCAGCCACAGATTCATGCAGAGTCAGAGGTTTCCACTGCCTCCTTTACTCCTCCCTCAGTACTGCCCCACATTTGATTCGCTTCTGTCTTCTGAACACTTCACAAACAATCTTATGGGATTGATCAGTCCCTCCTGCTTTCTGTTTCTTGCCTTCTGACCAGTTATTTATCCACAAAAAGCCCTCTTCCTTCATGATGTGGCTGCTTAGAAAGCCTCTTGGAAATCCAAACTTGTGCTTATCACACAGTGCATACAAGCTTCCCTGGCCTTCTTCATCCAGGTACCACAATCATTTCAAGACAAATGACTCCTAAAACTATAATCTGAACAAAGCTACACTAACATTCTTAGTGGGGATGTTGTATCTTTCAAAGGCAAGAATAATTAATTTAGCTCAGTCCTCAGGATAAAGCATGTGTTAACCCCTGTAGCTCTTTTGAACCTTGATCTTCTTCCACGTAGTCCAGAAGAAAGTCTGGATCTTGCATGTAAGCAGCACCAACACCCTTACCCTTACTTGCAGCATCAGAACATTTCATCTCAAATCCTTTTACAAAGGAACTGTGTTTCTGACTGTCTTGCAGCGTGCATGGTCTCCTTATGTGGTTTACACTGACTGCAGACCTTCAGCAATGGTATGTTACAGTTCCACTTGCTCATCCCATACTGAGATTGCCTGACCAAGCTATGTACCATTAAACCAATCCATCCAAATATCCCAGTCTCTGCTTCTACCCATGCTGAGTTGAACAAGTCTGTCTTAGGAGGTTCAGAAAAGGTTGTCCAACACCTTAGTTTTCTGAATCTTTTGCCAACTTTAGTTTCAGCCACAATACTGCTCTAAAAGCTGTTCTTCCAGTTTCCTCATCCTAATCAGGACCGGGAATTGGTAAAATTCCTATTAACTGGTAAAATTACTACAAACAAGACAGCTTTCCTTCTGAACCTCAAAGGTGCAAAGCACTCCTGTAAAAGTCAAGATTCTGTGTACCAAGTTTTTGAAGTTCTCAGCACACCAATTTTAAACACTTGGCTATTGGCAGTCAGACCTCTAGCCAACAGGCTATTCCCACCTGTGGCCATAAAGGGATGCTTAGGTAACATCAAGAGCAGAGTAAGTATGTATGACACTTTCCCATAGAACTCTTCTATCTGTCAAGTGTTTCCAGCTCAAGAGAGTTTCTGAGCTATATATCTGTATTAACTAGCCATCAACGGGTTTCTGGTCCATGTACTACTGCAGCCTTTCACTCACTGATGCAGACTTCAACATTGCTTGGCAACAAGCTCCACACGTCTTCTCACGGTGCGAAGAATCACCTCTTTCTCATTGCTTTGAACTTGGATCCCACTAGTTTCATTTAATATATCCTGGTTCTTTTATCAGAGGACAGAACAAATAGTCGATGACTACTGACCTTCCCTATGCAGACTTCTGTCACACCCTCCTTAAGCTATCCATTTTCAAGGTGACAGGTTAAAATCTACTTAGTTGTTCCTGGCAGAGGAGCCATTATGAGCCTTTTAAATTAGGGTATCTCTGTATTATTATGAAATATGACAGCAGTAACAACTGTAATTTTCTTCCATTGCCAAATGAAGAGTGAAAATAAGATCACTCATGGCCTTGTGGTGCTATAGAATTTGGATACTAAACCAGATCATTAAAATGAAGAACTAATTGTGAACACTGTAATTAAGAGAGATCACTCTTCACCCTGCTTATCAAAGTCCTGGCAGAGATTACTTTTTAACCCATCATAAAAATGATTTACAAATAATATTTCATGAATTATCTGGAAGAAATTAGAATTAAAGAAACAAACACCCACATGTACATGATAAAGGAGTCATGCCTTTTTAAGAGTGTGGGGATAAAAGTACTACATTTGCACTAAAAAGCTGAGACACATCACATTTAAAGGCAGCATCCCTACCTGTAAGAGCGTGAAATGCAGCAGGTAGGTGAGAGTGGACCTTTAAACAAGATCCCTGAAGGATCTCAACAAGCTTCTGAAGCTTGATGTTCTATATTAGGAATGCTGGGCCAAATTCATAGCAAATCTAAAACTGAAACCTTGTGGTTGGCTTCTGCCCCTGATAAGTTTGGCCATGAAATGAGCACTACACAGACAGCATAAGTCCATGAGGATGAGGATGTATTGCATGAATGAAGCAGCAGCTGCCTGTTGGTAAACTCCAGCACTGCACGGTCGGTACTGAATGCCATCATTCAGGAAATGACATGGAGTGTTTATTGCAGGGTTGGTGCTTTTGGGGAAAAGCAGCATCAACTTGGTGAAGATAAACTCAAAAGAGGCAAAATAGAGGTAGCAATGCTGACCTCCAGTAAAAGCTTTCAGGCTTTTCAGGTGTGAGAAGCATGGTAAGCCAGAGGTTTGTTGTTGCAGGTGTTACACCCAGGGTTCCTTCCAATCCCTTAAAAAGGTCTCCAAGTCAATACTGGTGCAGTCTGGCACCCTTTAAGCAGTACATGTGAGAGAGAAACCTGTTCAGATCAGGGAACTTACTTTTCTTAAGAGCAGGTGAATTAAGCAAACATGAAATTTTTCACACTGGCAACCTAAGCAACTGAAATCCTCTGCTCCAGATCTCTAATCCCCAGAGAACTTTCCTTTCCTGCAGTATAGACTATTGGGTCTGCTGAATCAGAGAGCACCGCTGCAAATACAGTTGCTCCTCACAATACCTGCACATTTCTGCTCATCAGCTCTCCTCTGAGAGGGGCAATGGCATTAAGATACGGATCAAGCAGCCGCTTGCCCATTCATTTTGGCCTATAAATGTTCTCACTTTCCTTTGGATCAGTACATTTGCAACAAGATGTGAAAATGTAGTTCAGAATATTATAGCAACAAACCCTCCCTAAGTCACCCAGCCAGTTAAAGCTGGTGCTCCCTCTTCAGTCACCCACAGATCTCTTCTAAAAGGCTAGAAGAAAAAGACACACCTCATAGCAAGCCTCAGACTAAACAAATTCATTCTGCATAAGAGAAAGAAGGTATGTTTTCCATTTTTGTGCCTGCTAGCTTACACGCCAGCTCTTATCTGAGAGGCCGACTCCTGGTGCACACTGAGATAGGAGAATCAAGCCCCAACAGAAAAAGCTCACACACATGCCTGCTAGATTGCACCTACCACAATATAAAAGCAAGCCCCTTGGCTGCTATCACAGAACGTGTTTTATTTAATGAGTTGTGAACTGTGTGAAGACCAGGAGGTCTCTCATGAGATTAAAGCTGTTTCCCACAGTCCCAGCCATTTTATGTGGCTCAGTATCAGACTGGTTGGGCTGGGTGATGTCTTCTTAACCTCCTGCTTGCCTCCCACCTCCCTGTACAGATCACATGACGACAGCACAAAGGTTTTCTCCATGTTAAATCTTTATTCATTTTCCCAAGGCAAACAACAGAGCATTGCTGTGATCAGACTAATGTGGTGCTTTCCAAACCGGGGTTCCCTGGCAGGTTAAAACTCTATAAATGGGTAGAAGAGACAACTACACAAACAAGAGCAGTATGATCTCTGTGTGCAGTAAAACATGCTTCTGTGTTTTCATGACTGACTGTAAAGGGCACAGCCAGTGTTAAAGTTGTCTGGTATTGATTACAAGACAGTGATTAGTATTTTTTTCTTCTCAGCTGATTAGCTTGCCATATTCTTCAATTTCGTGCCAAAACTTTCTGTGTAAGATGCAAGACCTTAAAATTGACAGAAAACTCTGGCTAAAGCGGCTCTGTCATTTCCAACAGCAACAGTAGGAAAAGTGTTTTGTGAATGTTAACTTCTGGCAAAAAACTTCTTAGGAAAGCTTTAATATTTCTGTGTTTTAACAAGTACTTCCTGGATTTTAAGTTGAAGTAGTAACTAGTGTGTGCTGGCCCAAGAACCTCTACACAACAGCTCCTTTAGAGAGTGCAGAAATACTTTATACCTGTAATAGCTGCTCTTGGCCAGCATCAAAAGAATGAACAGGGGAAAGTCCTCCTCATACTCCTGCCGACCTCTCCTCTTAATCCTAATGTAGCGTGGGGAACTGCACTGACTGAATCAAGAGCAAAAGGGTAGCAAGAACCAGAAAAAAGAGAAGGGCAAGGGACAGAAGAATAAGGGATAGGAGGCAAAACAAACCCAGCCAATGGGTGGAGGAGGAAAACTAGGTTTTCCAGAGATGGCAACTTGGGAAAACATGTATTTGCTCATCAAGAGTATTTGCACTAAGGTAAGAACCTGAAGCATGAATGTTGCAATGAGCTAAAGGAGGAATACAGAAGCAGAACAAGGGAAAAGGATATCAAGCTGGGTTGGACCCCCTAAACACCATCTTCTGTGTCCACTCTTTCTCAGATCTGGCCAGGAATGCTCACTGTAGGCATGGCTCGCTCTGCCCCTGCTGTCAGCAGCATCCAGGAAACACACCAGCTAACTTTTCCATCCCTGACAGTAGACCGTGCCATGGAGGAATGAGATGAACTGTTGGCTGTTGTGATTAATCAATGGAGGAATCTGCTTCAGTGGATTTAGATGTTCTCACTGCCCTGAGCACCTACAACACAGCATTTGATGACCAAAATGCCGTCTTTAGTTTTTGCTTTGTATTTTGCAAAGCGATGAAATCATATACAAGAGAGCAGAGGGGTGTTTAAATCCATTCTCTGCTTGGGGAACAGAGATTTAAAGGCAGTTTCCCCCTTCCTGGAAAGCATAAGAGGTGGAGGACTAGCGTACAAACCTTTACCCTGCAGCTAACCATCGCTGATGTCAGGAGATTGCTCAAGCATTGCCTGTGGACAGGGGGATTGCACCAGCAGAACTGAGAGACCATGTGCATCCATCTGAATTTCTGCTAGTAGCAATGATGCGCTAGAAAACTTGCCTTGACTTCCATCTCCAGGAAGGAGTATCTTTTCCTTGTACACAGGATGACAAGAGAGAGAGAGAGATGGAGTCCCTCTTCATGTCTTTTAATATGCACATGAAATATATATAAGGTATCAAGTATAGCTTTCAGCGTACAGCTTTTTGGGGAACAGGATTTCTTTTAAAAGAAATGCAACAAAAGTCCCACTAAGGTTGAATATACAGATAATTAGAAGAAATAAACATGAAATTATGAAATTTTACCTAAGTGGAGATTATAAAATCAAGTCCATGAGAAAGAAGCATTCCTCTATAGCATAAAATGGCACTGTCTTGCCTGCAGGCATTACCACAAGCAGAGAAGATTCACAGTACCAGAAAGAGAGGCAAAACCACCAACAAATCTACACACTGCATCTATGGGATTGTACAAACTTAATCCTTGGTTTATGCAACTGAAATTCACTTGAAAGCAAAGTAGAGTTGCCCAGTATTTGGACATGAGTCTATCAGAGGGAGAGGGGTGGCTGTGCTGTCCCACACAGTTGTTAGAAGCAGGAATCTGGAAATTCAGTAAGAATGGGGTTTACCTACACAGTTACCATTAATTTCAGTTAATTCTCTAATTGCCTATGGTCCTCTCCACATTTGGTTGTACGTGCTGATGTGTTCTTCCTCCCTGCCTTCACTCAGAGGCACAACTGGAAGCTGTCCTCCATGAAGGCATCATAAACGGAGACCTAAACCTCTGTGCACTCAACAGCACCTCCTGCAAAAGATTTACATAGCAGTGTCCCTGTGTCCCCTGCACTCTCCCAAGCACAGCTTAACAAATATCACCAAAGAATACTCCAGCTCTGTATTCACAGGTTTCTCAGACAGCACCAAAAGAGTCTCAAAACCGTTTTTACCCCCAAATCAAGGAAGGCTGAGACTCCCCTTTTGCCTTTTATTTATTCTTTTGTCTCATGCAAACTGTGAACACTTCTTCGAAGATAACCATGTCCTAGATGAAAATTACAGCAGAACTACCCAAATATTGAGCGTGAAGATTGTGGACGATTGGTATTTCAGGACAAGGTATTTCCTAATAAGTATCTCCTTGGGTGGTAGTACACTTTGTCCCCGTTTGGCCAGTCAGTGGATGAGGGACAAAATTTCTCTTGCTGATCACTTTACACTTTAGGAAGTCAACACATACACTACTTATACACTACTTATTCAAACACATGTGGCGATACACACATGGGTTCAGGCATTAAATCCATTACCCTTGCTAACAAAGGAATGAAGAAAACTACAACATTTCACTCGCCCGTCTCAGAGAAGCAGTAAAGAGTCTCTATTAAGTCATTAAGCACAAGCATAGGGTGCTGGGAACATTGAGCAACCGCACTAGGTTATTTACCTGCTTCGGTGTCTCCTTGGGGTGAACGACAATAACAGCAGTCCATGAAGACAACATAGTTGATCACATTGCAGAACAGCCCTACAATCCCGACAACGAGGACGAACAGCGCTTTCTCAGTCTTCTGAGGATTGATAAACCTCTTGATTGCCTCAACAGAGATGCTAAACATCAGAGCACTGGCAAAAACTGAGTTGCCAAAAGCTCCCAGCACATCCGCCCGGCTGAAGCCGTAAGTGTTAGCTTTGTGCCATCGGATGCGACTCACCCTAACACCGAACAAACCGATGATCATGGAGATCAAGTGAGAGAGAACAGCAAAGGCATCTGAAGCTAAGGAAAGAGAGTTGCCAGCGTAGGCTACTGAGATCTCAACAATAAAAAGCACAAAGCTCATCACGCACATGAGGATGAGCCTGCTGCTCCTGCCCGAGTAGCGGCCCATTTCTGCTGCTCTCTTCCCCTTGGCTCTGAGGTTCTGCACGAGGAGCACCTCACTGCCTGCGTTTCTGCCCTTCACCTGTCAGTGCTGCTCACATGCAGGAACCACTTTTATAGGAAGCTGTAAAGCAATAAATCAGTTTAAAGGGCAGTTTAGCAAGATCTGTCATGTTAAGGCAGCCTGAACACTTGAGTCCTGTAGGGGATCCACCCTCAGGAGGCAGTTTTTTTCCTACCAACCAAAAATAAACCAAAGGAGACTACTAAGAGCACTGACACTTGCTACTCAGTGGCACCATCCTATAACACTGAGTAAGGCCTAGGACAGGGGAGCATAAGAAGGTGGCTCAAAATTTTAAGCAGTTAGAGAAGGTGTTTCATTTGCTAAAACTCTCTTCTGATGCCTGTCTCAACTACTTCTATCGCCTGTAACTTTAGTACTGACAAAATACTACTACGAGCCTATGGAAGACAATATTTGAAATCCAAGTTGGGTGGACATTACTTTTAAGAACACAGTAAATGGGGACTGTCTGTGAAGGTTGTGGAACACGTTGTCCATAGAGCAAATTTCAAAGCCAACTCTATCGATCTGCCATTTTGGCAACCTGGACTTCTCACCTGCTTGTACTTTTGGCATGTTTCCCACGGAAATGGATCAAAGTTGGAGGCCATTTTCTAGATAAACAGTCAGTAGACACGGAGTTGAGCCCCAACAATAAACTCAAAGCACATTGTTTATTCCCTATTTAGAAAACCCTGCCTATCTGAAAATCCCAAAGTAAGCCTCATAGGCTTGCAAGAAAGTCAGATTTGGGGAAAGCACAACCAGAAGTAAAGGGGGAAATAAGAGATGCAGAAGCCTTATCTTGGACTCAGTGCCTTTTCTGGAACAGTAAGAACATGAAGCTGTAAACTGGTTTTTGTCACTCACTGTAGTACCTGTTGAACTCCTAAGTGTACACACAGTTTTATGCACACTTAGAAACAGTAGTGAAGGAAATCTAGCTGCTAATAGCACACCAAGCTATGCGGATGATGACAAGGTTACCTTCCTTGAAAAGTTTATGGTCCAGCAGCCTCTTTAAAATCCCCATCCATGTACGTATATATACACTGTTACTTACAAGATAAAACGGAAGGAAACTGCACGCAGTCCAGCCTGAGAGAGATAACGTGATAACACTGATAACCTGAGCTGACCAACTGTCCTTGTTGGCCTCAGCCTTCCCAAGGTGAATTAACTTCAGGTTAAAAACTCAAACACCCACCCCCAGTTTTCATCTCGTTTTTTTGCTCACAGGGTTTCAACAGCCAAAATGTTTATGTTTAAAGTCCAGTTTGCTAGAAGCCTTGTCTGCCAATACATGTAATCTTTAACATTTGGTCATTTGTCTACCTACACATTTGCACTCTTGAGAGTGCCATCCCTCCCCCCAGTTTAAGAACACCACTAGCCCTGGAACAGTGAATTAGTAGAACTAACTGCCACACTGAAACTGGTACTTGCTCTTGTCTTCATATCACACCTGTGTTACTGCTTCTACTCCACCTATTTCTATGGTGTTTTCCTCCTTGTATTAATGTTCAGCTACTTCATTATTTTATTATCTGAACTCCTGAGCATGAAAAGTGATAATTTTATTTTCAATGGGAACAGACCTAGGTGAAAATTCAGATCTCTCAGGTGATAAGATTTCAATTACCAAAACAACAGCTTGAGCTAAATAAAGCATTCCCTTTGCAGCAGCTAAAATGCTCAAATAGACTCTGTCAATAAAGCACCACATCAAGGCAGCTCCCCTGCTTCCCACCTTACTATGCAATTTAATCCAAATTTACCAGTATATAAGAACTAAGAAACAGTAAGAGATCTGCAGTTCTGTTATAAACACAAAGTAGTATCATTTAACCAACTGTAGTGTATTATTTGGATTCATAAACTCACTTTCTAACAGACACAATCTACTAGGAGTATGAAAGTTTTCACCCAGTAAAATTAAGAGTATGGATGTTTCTATGATGCTTTACAGGTAGCTCTGGTGGAGTGATCCTTGACACGGACCTGTCTCTCCCAGGCAAGCATTGTCATCTCTGTGGAAGATCAAGAGGTTTACAGGGGAGTCATCCACATTCCAGACACTTCAAGCCCTAATATGATCAGGAGGAAACATGCTGGACAAAAAAGTTAAAAAAAAGGGAGGTGGTGGTGGAATGGCTGGCCTTCTGTGGAATCTGGCTTCAAACAAACCCATTTGTAGGTGGAAAGCAATGCATGTCTACAAACATTGTCATCAACATGTTTACTCACGAATTTGATCCAGTCAACTGGTTGAAGGTTGGCTGTTCAAACTGATAAGGCTGCAACAGTGTTAGACGCTGCATTTTGTTGCGCCTTTCCTTTCTTCTGAGCTTCCACATCTCATTTGTAAAATACTGGTGTTGTGGAGTGCGTCAGGGGGAGCCTGAAGTGCTCATCTACTCTTAATCTCGTTTGCCTTGTCAAAAGTCTTGGCACGTTCCCGTCTCTAATTCCTGAGGACATTGCCTCTACCTCCTTCAAAGGACAATTCCTCTGAAGACAAGTCTTACCCATCATTCGAGGCTGGGAAAACATCACTGGTATTACTACTTATGTTCTTTCTCAAAGTATCACTTCTGTCAGTGTTAGAGACAGCATATGAAAAGGTCTCAGGGTCACTCTTCTCCTATATGTCAACTGAAAACAAATGTATCTACTGACAGATCATTCTCCAAATCCTTTGCTCATTGCTACCCATGAAACTTTGTCTATATAGTGAAGAAATATCTAGACAGATGAATGCAAGACAGATGATTTTAAGATGCAGCTGAAGCAAATCCTTCAGGGCTAACCATCACCCAAGGAGTGCTACAGAGCATTTCCAAGTGCTCAAGCACTCTGAGAAAAATGATCTGAATTCTTTCACAGTTCTTCTGTATGATCACAAGGTGCATGATCCTAAATTTGAACCAATGGCCTGTCCAGTTTAACATTCAAAGTTTTGACTAAGTGGACTGACTATAAGAAACCTGGGCAAAAGCAAATGTTTTGCGTGGTTCTGAAAAACAGAGAATTCTGAAGATCTGTGAATAGCACTGTATGCTTCTGACTTTTAGACTACTGATGCTACATAAAAATAGGGGTTTGGAGACATGCAGCCATGTGGTATTGTTCCAGGAAGAGTCTGGGGAGGATCTTACTGGGCCAGATTTTTAATTGCCAAGTTTTCACTTAACTCTTTTGAGGGAAAGTGATTTACATAAACAGCCTTCAAACCTAGAGGGGGTAAAAAAAGTAACAAACTAAGCATATCATCCAAAATGTACTTTGTGCCAGGTCTCTCTCTTTTTTGTTAAAGTCAATCCTAGGTTCAGAGTAGAAGCAATTTTCTCTTAAAAATAGTTTCATAACTGTGCAACCTCTAGCCTTCTCTGCTAAAGCAACACATAGCAAGTACAGGAAAAGCAAAAGGGTTTTATGAAACATGCTCTAAATTTAACTACAGTGCCTAGAATCTTTAGCAATGAAAATACCTCTCTTCAGACTGCCTTTGCGTTACTCACTGCAGTATCGCTGTGAGACAGCTATAAATGCCAGTTTATAAGATAAGAGAAACAGGGCTTTGGCAAATGATCTGCAAGAAATGGCACTCACCTGCATCTTGCTAACAATGTGACATTTAACCTAAGGTAGCTTTTCAAACTTGTTTTACAACAGGGTGAAAAAACTCCTTTTAACACCTGGCTCCAGAGGGAGTTTTCATAAAGGGTAGCATTCACCATGCTTAGTCAGCAGCAAGTCTGTACTGAAAATTGAAAAGTTTGAGGGCATAGTTAACAGCAGATGTTTTATCTATAAAGTTGATGTTAGCCACTAAACTGTAGACTGTTTATGATATTCTCTCCAATCTTTCAGGTATTTCCTCAATGTACAAGAAAATACATGCACCAAAATGGAAAGAAGTCATGAGTAAAGCATACCTATCATGAGCAAAGGATAACCTACTGAGCAACAAAAAAAAACAACCAGAGCATCTTACAGCTCACAATACATGTTTATTATTAGAGATGTTTACAGAAAAGTCTGTTAATTACTGCTAGCCTAAGAGTGACAATTGTCGGGGAGGGACACGGGGCGCTCTGGTTTATGGCTTTGTTTTTTGAATTGTTTAAAAAGTCGCCAAACTGATTAAGTTCGGGGGCTATTTCAGTATTCTTAAAAAAAGGTGGATTCACAGATAAAGGAGAAGGTGCCTTCACTAGTAATTTAGTAACTACGACCAAACAGGGTGTAAAACTTGGCAGGGTTTTTGCCGCAGACACATCTTGCCCCACTCTGTAGTTCACGGATTGGCTGGAAAGGTATGCAGAGGCTTTTTGCTCCCATGGAGGGGGCACCAGGCTCAAGATCTTGATCCCTGAAATAAAAGGATACTCGTAAATACTCTGATTTAAAACTAAAGGTGCAATAATTGTATTATACACAAAATCTCAAAAGCACCACAGTCTGAAAGTTTCAGAACCAAAGGAATAAATATATTGAATTATGCAGGACAGCAAGAGTCAAGGGTGAGAAGTGTACATCAGTGTTATACCCGGAGGTATCTTACACTCCTGGTTTTATATTCACAACATTTATTTTGATCTTGGTAGATACTCCCCTTTTCAGCCATATATTACCTGGCAGTTGTCTTCTTGATCCAATCCTCACACTCAATTTCTCCACAAAAAGGGATCTGTACAATCTGAAGCAGGGAGGAGAAGTGGAAAGACACAAAACGCAACAGTTATACACATGAAAAAGTGATCCTTGTCTCTGGAAGATTCCTAAACATTAAGATCTCACATACACTCAAAGTGGGAAAAGTTCCAGTTGCTACAAATAATTTTTAATAGCTCTTTCACATCGTAGAAATAGATAAGCACACACATTCCTCCATAGTGCAGCATGGAAAAACTTACTCTCAAAGCAGCATTTAAAGCAAGTCAGGGTGTTGATTTCTTTTTTTTTTTTTTCTCTTAACCCAATATATCTTCCTTCTGTGGAAAATTACTCTTTTTCAGGAAAAGTTTGATACTTTCAAACTGCAGAACAAATACTTGCTTCAATGTTGTGCGACACTGCTTTCCTAATGAAGTTTCCATTTTAACTCCCTAAGATTTTTCATATCTTCTGAACAAGACAAGGACATATTTTAACAGAATCCCCAACAGCACATTTTTCTTGGGGGCAGAGGGAAGTGGTGTGTAATGTCCTGCTGTTTCCTTCAGTTAGCTTAACTGAAGAAAATTGAGAAAGTTGAAACAACCTCATATATTCTTCTCAGTACCACTCTTAGCTACTGTAGTGAATCTCTTTTTCTAAGTTTTGCATTCCATTTTACTGTTGACTTGGAGTTGCGAGGTTTTTTTAATGGACTTTCACAGTGAGAATTCTGTTTGCTACTAAAAAGTGGGATTACTGTTAAAAAGACACCCCCCTACATATATTTGACCACTCCTTTAATGTTATCCAAGGGCAACAAAGGCCACTAAACTCTGTCTTCACAGTCATTTTAATTCAATCCAATCTGTGACTGAGGTTTCCTCTTCTGTGGCTTTCAAACAACTCACATTCTCAAAATTCTCTATTTGTCTTGAACCAGGACACACCTTTATCAGACTTCACTGGCAACCAAAAAAGGGAACTACCACTATACTGTTCTTGCATTAAGCTTTTGTTAGTTAAACGAAACTTGATTTAAATACCTGTGCAAGTTTTAGCTAAACTTAGAAGAACACAGAAGCAGTCCACATTCTGGAAGAGCTAATAGCCTATGCTGCAATTATGGTAAAGGGAAAAACAGTGACAGGAATTAAGCAGGAGTACTTTGGCTTATAAATTCTCTCTTAAACAGCAGACAGCGCCAACAGGATAATTTCAAGAATACATATGCTGTAAAACTTTGTCCATACAACACATATAGGTAGAGAGTGAAACAGTCATAAAATTACGTGCGTCACTTTTTTCAGCTCAGACATATTGATTGTAATAAACTCACATAACCAAAGTACCAAAATGGTGCAAGTATCCAACTTGGAATGTAAAACTATTTGTTCATGTTTTCAAGTTTAACTACATTATAAACTAGATTATATTAGAGTTCTAAACATGATACAAACATTTTAATACTCTCGGCCCTCTCTGGAATCTAGCCATACACAACCGTTAAGTGTTAGATATTGAAGACCAAGCATTTCACCCTCTCCATAGGCAGGAGAAGTAGAAAGAAGATTCTACACTATTTCATCAAAGTTAAAGGAAATAATTTATGTGCAATAAATACAGATCAGCCTCACATTCCATTCCCAGTCTTCAAATGAGCTTGACTCTTCATTTCAGTTTATTATTACATTAAAGTTTACTGCATCTCTTATAAATTTATGAGCTTATCCTCAATTGTTTCTTTGTCTTAAAGACAATCAAGCATAGTTTCAGAGTGCTTGTTTAATTCAGAAGTTAAAGATACGTGGTAGCACATCTTGAAATCGCAGTACATAAAAGCTACAGTACCAGTTGAACTTCTATATAAAGCATGCACTTGTGTTAAGCAAAGATTAAAGATTTGGGGTTTTTAAATCTACCATCAGAATCAGATGCTTTAGAAACACTTGCACTGAGGAAACAATTTTTGCAGCCAGCAGGAAGTGCCCAAAGCAGTTTGGAAAGAGAATATTTCATACCTGTGTTTAGCAGAAAGCAAGGTGCTACTATTGTAGCGCCTATGCACAGAATGTCTCTATTATCTTCAACTTCATAAGCATGCTAAATCAGTACCTCCTCTGAAGTTCATAATTATTCATTTAAATCTTGTTATAAATTAAGTGGAATAGAAATGCAAGAAAAAGTGTGATGGAAGGTTAAGCCTAATCCAGAGTAACTCAAAACTCTTTTTGAAGTTAACAAAAGTACTTCTGCATTTTCCATCAGAAAATTTTCAGAGTAGATCTAATTAGATCTAACACAATTAAACCCTGATCTCTCTTTATAAAACACACAGCCTTAATGACTGATCCTGGGGATCTTAGTACTTGAACACATTAATCTCAAAACATGAAAAAGTTCACAAGAATTTCTGGGTTAAGAACTGCTGTTAGTGGATCTCTGAAAAAGAAGCAGCAGATCAATTCTCTACCGTCTCTCTTGATCAGTAAAGTTCAATCATCCACATTATGCAGTATTCTTACTATCAACCCAATGAGGTTTCTGACTTGGCAGTAATTCTCAGTGAACCCAATGGCTTCTACGTCGGTCATAAAGGTAAAACTTCTTTGACGTAAATTGCATGTACTTTAAACTCTTACCTGGACCTATTACGAGATTTGACAAGTGTTTTTCACTGCTTGCATTAGAATAATGTCAGGAAGTTTATCTTAATCTGAATAAAATATTTGCATTAATCTCTCTGAAAAGCACCTTCTAATAAAAATGCAACTTACCAAACTGCAGCCATTGTAGGTCACCTCAAGACACCCTGTCACCTCCGGCATAGGACTATATTTTGAATGGTGGTGGAAACACCACATTTAATAAATACAGTATTTTAGCAAAAGAAAACAGCAACATATCCCACAGACGTTGGGAAAACTGGTTTTGTGCAGCTTCATCTGCTTGTGAAGGGAGAGTTCCATAAAAAACACAACAGCATTTAGATGCAAGTTT
>JBCJKH010009184.1:39223-54309 GCA_039877255.1 Loriculus beryllinus | reverse complement strand
TGGCTGCCCCATCCCTGGCAGTGTTCAAGGCCAGGTTGGACACAGGGGCTTGGAGCAAGCTGCTCCAGTGGAAGGTTGGAACCGGATGACCTTTAAGCTCTTTTCCAACACAAACCTTTCCAAGATTATCCACAAGAACACAGCAATTACCTTGTGCTGACCCCAGGCCAGGAATGTGACCCTGGCAAACAAGCAGTAGATATGACAGGTTTGAACACAGACCAGTCTTCCATGGAAAGAAAAACATCAACACCACAAGCATTCCAATCCCTGCAACAACCAGGCAACATCTTTCCTCTGTTGCGTCTTCTCCTCCAGAACCAGACAAGCACATCTCAATCTTTGGCTGTTATCAGCAATGGCAGCTTCAGGTGATGCAAAGAGACCTTTCTGAACACAGCACAAGGGACTGAGGATGCTCACCAGGCCTCTCATGCCACATGTGTGCATGTGCCTCAATAGCCCTCCTGAGATAAGACTGGGAGATTGCACGTTGTGACACAAAGCATGAGAAATCCTCTGGGACACTGCTGCAGGATGGGCTGATGTCCCATGAGGCTGAGACACGAGTACAGGGCTTTGGAAGATCAGAGCTTCTATGTCTTACCCCTTGCATCATGCCTTTGGGAACAAGTTGATTTACAAGCATGGAATTGAGAGGAAAAGAGCAAAATTCCCTATTTCTTTTGACACTGACCAACAGGTCTTCCAGATGACCAAGTGAGGTGGGAAGGAAGCAAAGAAGATCATTTATCAGCAAACTCCTACATTCTGTTCTCAACACCCAAATCCTCCTCCCTAGCTCACATCCCTTGCAGGACAGCACAAGTGAACCTATTTCCCCAGGAAGCACCATTAAATGTGTCAGAAGCCCCCATGTGCTAAATGCCACCCCCAGGGCTCTAAAAGTGAGGCAGAGAAGGGGTGAATCATGGAATCATGTGCCCCAGGACACCTTTTTCTAGGTGACATGTTCCAGTGTGAGGCCTCCCTGCCCATGGCAGTGGGTTGGAACTGGGTATCTTTAAGGTCCTTTCCAACCCAAACCATTCTGTGATTCCCTGCCCAAGGAAACCAGAGCCATCTCGCACTGTCCTTGGACAGCAGCACAAACCCCCTCACTGGGAGTCCCTTTCTCCAGTGCTTTCCTTTCTGCTGCTGAGGGTCACCTCACCAGCATCTCCCAGCCTAAAGCTTCACAACACCCATCGCAGGAGCTCGCAGAGGTGCTGCTTCTGGAATACACACAAAGCCAGCCCATCTAAGTGACCCTCTTCATTAAGCACCCATCTGCCTGGCAAATGCATTCACCTGAGTGCTTGTCACATTAACAACAGCACTGGCAATAGGTGTTCAGTGAGAGCTTCCTGACAGAGCAGGAAACCAGGTAAAGCAGATGCACACGTGTGACACCGACAGCCAAACGTGGGCACACCCCTCAGACACAGGTGCCAGGGCTTTAAGCAGTGTGACAAAACCCAATGCAGAGCCCAACATAGCTAAAAGGATGTTAAAACTCAAAAGAACAGCAATAAGTTGCTTTGTTGAGACCGACCTACCACAAGAGCTGCAGGTTGATATATTAATGCTGCACAATGTGTCAGCTCTGGCTTCCTATTAAGGTTCAGCAGGCCAGCCTGTGTTCTGCTTACCTGGACCTCCCAGTGGCTCTTTTCCCAACTGCTGTGCTTCTCTGCTTCCTGCCAGGGCCTGGATTCCAGGGCAGCATCACCCCATGCTGCAGAGCAGCCACCACGCTCTCCTGTGGAACACTGTGTTTCAGCAGTGGGCAAAGCAGTCTCCTCAGCAACACTGACTCCCACTGAATGGCCCTCAGAAAGGTCCAGCCCTGCCATCCCATAAGCAAGCTTAAAAGCCCCCTTTCTCGTCTCCATTAAATCCACACAGTCCTCGTGGTAAGACACAAGTTCAGGTTCACTCCACAATCTGCTCTCCCATCCCCTGCCATAAGATGGGTTGGAACTGAAGTCCACATTTTCCTCTAAGGAACTAAGCAAGTTACCTGGTCCTCAGGAAGCCACTTCAAACTGCTGCTGGGACACATGCCAGTGGAATCTCTTACAAGCTCACCAGGCATGTTAAGATGAAGCTCAAGGAAGTAAACTACTTGAAAGAGATTACATTGACCTCGCAGTGTCTGAGTGCTTCCAGCAGCGCTATCTGTCTCGCCAGGAAAGGGGAGGCAGCTCAGAAGTGGTCCATCTCCTGCTCCTCCCTCCCAGTTCAGCCCCTCCTGGCCAGCTCTCAGCCAAGTGATGCAGAAGGCAAGTGCCTGCAGATCAGCACTGTTCTTGGCTGTCAGTCCAGAGCCTGTTTGGTGACATGAAGGCTCAGCACCACAGACGCACTCTCTTCCCATCAGACGCAGGAAGCTCTCCATCTCTCCCAGCAGGACAGTGGGAACAGCTCAGGAGCTTGGTTTTACCTTGAAAGTCTCAAAACTCTTTATAGAGGACACTGGCCTGGGTAGGAAAGTGCTGCCCTTCCTTGTGCAGGCTTCATGCCTGTCACCTGCTTCCTGGCTTTTCAGCACCCAAAGCACTTCCATGCAACTCAACTGGGAAAGCTACAAGCAAGCAGGTCACAGACTATTGGGAGGGGATGAAGAGAAGGATGAAAACATGAATAAATGGACATGAACCTGTTTGACCAGACACCAGCTGGCAGGATCCATGGGATGATTGAGTTATGTGTAACTGAAGATCCTTTGGGATCAAAGCATTTAATACCAGGGAGTAATAGCTGAGAAAGGAATCCTGTGGAGACAGGACTGTAAACATTTCATCCCTTCCCTGTAATGAGGCCATACCCAAAGCCCTTACACACAAGGTAAACAGTGTTGGAGTCTGTCCTGCAGGATTCCAGGGGGATTACAGAGCAGCACTGCCACCAGCAACACTTTCTGCTTTAGCAAGAGTGCCAGGTTCCTTCCTATTGTCCTTGTCACCTGGTGCTGCTTCAGTTCCAGGCACCCAAAACTGAAACCTCAGAGCTTCCCAGGACCATCACCCCCTTTGGAGGGCGGCATCCCACAAGCTACCTGTGCTGCAGCCCCATGGCTGCACATCGTGCTTGTGGGTCATGGGCTCTGAAGCTGTGGCCAAGCCACAGGACTCCTTGCTTTAGGATATGGACACTACAAGTCTCTCTGGGTTTAAAGAAACAGGTTGTGTGGGTCTGTGAACTATAAACACCCCATAGCTAGCTCTAAAAGCCCCTAAATCTCAGCCAACTGGATGCTGGAAAATCTCTTCCAGATGGATCTTTGTCTGTTCATCCTGTTCTTATGTTTCTTCTACAGCATCTGCTATTGGCCACTGTAGAAAGACAGGCTCTGATCCCATATAACCCAGCTGATGCTTTTATCACTCCTCGAGTGGAACCCCACAGCTCTGCAGCTTCCCCTCAAACTCAACAGCTAAGCTAATGCACCCTGCTGACCAAGTCGGCCACATTCTTAAGGTATCTTTCCCCACCACCACTGAAATAAGTCTCAAAGTGGTTTTGGAACAAGCATTGTGTGTGCTGGCACCCTGGAAATCAGCTCAAAGGGAGCGTGCGGTCAGAAACGCTCTCCGAACTCCCTGTTCCCACCTTAAAAGCATTGGAGAGGGAGTTTGTGTCATGCTGTTTGAAGTTTCCAGGCTCAGCTCAAGAGGACTGGAGTCAGGAAGCTTCATGTTCAAAGCCAGTGGCTCAGCCATTGTCTTGGCTTCAAAGGCTAGAGCAGGGGATGTTTATCATCTTCCCTCTGACCTTTCCTTTTGCTTACCATACTCTTGAACACAACCATCCTTGTAAGGCAGAACTGGAACTACACGCACTGATTTAGAAACACTGACTTACAAATATCAGAATATTACAAATATAGAAGAAAATAGCAGGAAATAGACATATTTTCATAGTGTGACAATTTTAGTACACTTCTGCTTTCACCAATAGTTGCCTTAAAATCACGCTGCTTTATTGCGATGAGCTCAGTGAGCATCACAAGGACAGTTCCTTAAAAGGATGCTTTGTGGCTAAAATCAGAGCTTCCCTCTTCTAAAGAAACACGTTGGCTCTTGCGAGGAAAGGGACTAAATCCACCCTGGAGGCTGCCCTGTCCTTTGGGCTCTCACCTTATTCCTCATCAGTTGTCCCAGCATCAGTAAAACCTTCCTCTTTCCTCCAAAGTTTGCCTGAGAAAGAGGAAGATCAAGACTTCATTACTGCAAAGGAAACAATAAAAGAGGTGTCCTGCTGCCCTCTGTTCCCTTTGCCTTCCCCTTGCTGAGACCATTTAGCTCATGGGATCAGCACAAAGCTAACAGAAGGAAAACCAAACAGGACTAGGTGTTTCTGACGCTTTGGCATTCCCACAAGGACAAAGCTGAAAGAAGCCTGGAAACCACCGAGTCCTTTGCAAGGAAATCAAGCTGATGTTCGAAGGCTCTGCCAGACAAATCCCCTACTGCTGCTCACATGGATGTACCCTAGAAATCCTAAGGGAGATGCTGAGCACTGGAGAAAGGCACCTTCACAGGGCTTGTGAATCAGTGGCCATGATGGCATTGGGATGGATAGGCCTCTGGCTCCTGCACACTGAGCTGGGCAAAACACCACCACTGGCTTAAGTTGCTCCGCTGTCTTTCCCAGCTCAGGAATTGGCTCCTGTGCCAGGGTCCTTCAAGCAGAAGACACTAAGAGCCTCTGTTTGGCTGGTGGAGCAAGGAAGAAATATTTCTTCCTAAATCCTGGGGACATGGGAGGATGAGGGAAATCACTCCCAACACTGGTCATTGGGAGCCAGAAAGCAAGGCTGAAGAGCTAGAAACCTTAGCACTTTGTGATCTGACCCAAGCACACCCATGCCAGAGAGACTGTGTCTACAATCACTACCTCAGACATCAACTTCTGCTCCTGGGATAGGTTTTGCCCTTTGCGTTCACTCCATGCATGGCTGTGAAAGCAGAAGACGGAGGTGGGCAGTCACTGAGGCTGCAGGACTGCAAAAGCCATCAGGATGCAAAGCCTGGGACATTGTGCTCCGTCTTTGTTTCATCCTTTGGCTGCAAATCCACCCCATCACACACACACAACACTGCTTTGCTGCTCATGGAGACAGTGAGCTCAGAAATGTCTTAGAGAGAGAGAAAAAGCCATCAGAGGTGGCCAAAGTAGGAAAGCAGAGCACATCTGGTTACAAAGAACAAGGTTATAGGAGTACTAAGAGCTGCTGCCACTACTCCTGTAAACACCCAGTCACTGCTTCCCATCGCCTCACTGCAGGCAAAGAAGGAACTGAACCCAAAACTTCTTTTACGTCACACCCAGAAAGTCCCTACTGCAAGTGTTTACACTGGGGAACTGTGCTCTGAGCTCCAAAGGGCAGCCAAGCACCTCCCAGTCTGCTCCTGCAGCAGCGTCAGTGATGCTTGGCTGGTGAACGGAGCGTGGCGGATGCAGGATGCACGTAAGTCCCAATGAGAATGGAGGCACCTGTAACCCAAACCCAGAAGGACCAACCTAAGCTGGTGCAGGAGGAGGAGGGGAAGGTGTCAGGGCAGCAGCACCAGGGATGGAGCACAAGGAACAGGCAGGAGTCAGCACATCACAAGTTCCCTGCAGGAAGGCAGCGCTTGCCTTGCTGCTGCAGAGCCAGAGCTGAGGATCCCTGAGCTTCCACCCTCCTACAGGAGCTCCTGCAGCAAAGTTTCCCCTCCTCCTCCTCCTTTTCCTCCAGCACCAGCCCTGCAAGTGCCAGGCAGAGCCTCTCTTCCCATCCCTGCATCTCTAAATCTGCCTGGTTGCTGAGCATGTCTATTCTAGGCAGCCAAAGGCAGGCGAGATGAGGGAAGCGAAGCGCACGCAGCAGCCGCATCGTAACAGCATCAGTGCCAAGTTCTGCTCTGCTATAGCCAGTTCAGACAGAGAAGGTGGCTCATGTGGTGCTCCAAGCCAAGTATCACAATTTGCAAAAGAAACCAGGAAAAAGTTCTTTCTATTCAAAAGAGCCAGGCAATTCTCAATTATCTGGGACACAGGGAAAAGTAGAAACAGCCTTTGTAAGGGAAGAATGTTAAATGTGGGTCAACAAAGTGATCAAACCCTAAAAACGAGCTCAGGACAGAAAAGAAATACCATTCTGGGACAGCAGTAACCACAAGCTGAGGATTGACACGGAACAGCAAAGCAAACCAGTCCCCCTGTTCCCAAAGCAAGTCCTGACAGCCCTGAGCAGGGCTGGGAGAGCCGGCTTGGGGCAGCAGCATCTGTGATACAGCTAATCCTGGGAGGACGGAGGGCTGACAGCAGGGCCTGTCCCCAGAGTGGAGAAGGGAGGGAGGATGCTGGGCAGATGCTGTGCACTCCCCCAGCAAAGCAAGGAGTGAAGGCACCAGGGATGGGGGCTAATGTATCAGTTTTCACCCATGTAAAATCAGAGCCATCGGCTGGCCTGGGTGGGTGTATCAAGTCAGGAAAGCTGGTTATGTTTATCACATCCTATCTCCTACATATTGAAAAACTAAAGCAGTCCCTCCCCTCCTGAGAGACTTAATCCTCTAGACAGGATTAAAGTCTATCAGTCAATGAGCAACACCCTGGAGAGAACAACCCAGCATTTGCTGGGTGAGAGCTGAGATCCTATCAGCAAGCGCTTGGTGAGGAATTAGAGGGGAGAACAGGCAGCCTGAAGGTAGGAGAGCATTTTCCACTCTTAGCTTCCCTGCTAATGCATGATGGCATTCCAGGCAAACCAGCTCCCTCTTCCATGCCTTGTTCATCTCAATGATGCAATCAGAGTGAAGCCTGGCCCAGCTCTGGCTCCTCTAAGTTCCCATTGACTGGAATTGTCTTTGCAGCTCAGGTCCTTGGGACCCCCAACACAGCCCCCAGGAGGAGAAGACACTCTGTAGCCAGACTAACCTGTGGCAGTCACAAAGCCCTTGTCCCAGGTCATTTAACAGCATCTCCCACTCTGGCAACTGCCTCAACCCTCATGCTTCTCATCTACTCCTTTTACTATCACCTCGTGATGGCCACGACCTCCTGCACTTTGTTCTGAGCTTGCAGAACTCACCAGCCTCACCCAACACAACGCTTCAAGAGACGGGATGCTTCTCTGCAGCGCCTTCCTGGAGCTCAAGCAGTTCTTTTGTGCTGGCTTAACTCCTGTTAAGCTGTGCAGGTCAGCTACACCCCAAGCACTGCTCTAACACTCTGTTAGAGGAGTGCCCTCTGCTGATAGAACAGTCCTACAACAGGCAAAACACTGCTCTCCGGTTCCCTCCACGCCATGAAAACACAACCCAGGACAGATCACAACCCAAACAACAGGCAAGTGAATACAGTCCATTTAATACAGTTCAACATAGAGGGGCCACAACAGCAACACAAGATGGAGTGAGGCATGTCAGGTGGGCAGGAATGAAATAACAGGCAGGAGAATAAGACTGCAGAACATGTCTCCAATACACAGAACCACCTCTTTCTCCACGCTGGACCAAGTCCTGAGGTCTTGTCTCTGGTGGCCAGGAGAAGGAGGCTGAAGAGGGGTATGTGGAGCAGCTGCCCTCACCCAAACAGGAGCACACTGCCCACCTGCAAGGAAAGGAGCAGCCACCCCAACTGCTCCATGCTAGAGAAGGGAACCCCAGTGCAGAAAAGGGTTTCAGTGCCCAAGTCCCAGAGAAGGAATGTCAGAGCTGCCTCAGCACAACTCACCAGTGCAGCTTCTCCTGCCCGAGAAGCTAGGGAGCTCCACCTGCAAAGATGAGCTCCAGGGCAGCCTGAATGTCTCCTCCAGTGGCCTGCAGGGCTCGGAGACTCAGCTCATCATCATGGATGCCCATGTCTCGCAGCTGCTGAAGCTGTGGTTGCCACTGGCTCTACAAACAGGAAACAAAAGAAACTAAGGGTAGGTACAAGTATCCAAGTGGAAAAAAAAAAGTCTTCCCCACAGCCCACTCTTCCACACTGCACTCTCCCACCTCTCTCGAGCTCACATGTGCAATGTTAAGTGTGCAAACGGATCTTGAAAGCTCAAAGCCTTGCTGAAAACTCCCCAAATCCGTCACTTCCACCCAGTACTTGAGCATTGGTCTATCAGGCCTCCTGCAAGAAGCACTTCTTTAGTGATGCCCCTTTCTGCTCTGCCTCAGGAGGCAGCAGGAAGAACCACTCCACCCTGCAACACTCAATGCAATACAGGCCTTTCTTTCATGGGCTATGGAAGGAAGAGCCTGTGACACTGACCTGTAGGCTGGGCTGCCCTGAGGCTTGTAGGGCATGCTGTAAGGCCTGGCTGAAGAGGTCATTGGTGATGGGTGTTCCTGACTGGACACTGGATGACATCGGGGAGGTCCCAGAGGAATGACCCTACGAGGAAAGAAGTTGTACATGAAGCAGAACACTTGGCACAGGACCCAGGGCCATAGCACAATGCCTGCTGCACCCCCTGCATCGTGCTTACTGGAGCCCATATGGAAGAACTCAGCCCAGACCTGAGCAGGGTTTGCCCCGGTTCTGTGCCCCAGGAGGCCCTCCCAGTGCTGCCACTGTACCTGGGTGCCAGGAGTTGGTGTGTGGGAGCTGCTCTCTGGGGTGCTCGCCAGTGCCAGTGCAGTGGCCAGCTCGCTCTGGGTGATGGGCCGGGGCCCAGCAGCCCCAGTGTAGCCAAGGGAAGCCGGGCGGGACCCAGAGGTGCTGCTGGATGGTGTGGATCTGGTGCTCTGCATGGAGGAAAAGGAAACAAAACCACCTCAGATGTTGGTGCCCATGATCCAGGGACGTCTGGCTGGTGTGCTCCTTCCCAGGGCTTCCTCTCCTACAATACTTGCAAGTCACAAGTGCAAAGCTTTTAAGAGCTAACCATGGCAGAGGGGAACGTGCTTTTTCCCACAGACCTTTCAATGTATCATCCATCAGCGTAAAACCAAAGTGCTCTTAGCCTGTAATGAAACAATTAGCTGTTAACTGGCACTTTTGCAGCCTAAATATGCAATTTCTCTTATAAAATACTTTGCCCTTTGGAAAGCTCCCTATATTGCAGAGGAGGGCGGGGACCAGCACTCTCATCCTTCTCAGTCACACTCATCCATCATCCATGCACAACTCTGCATCAAACTGGCCATGAAGCTGAAGACAAGTGCTGTCCCATTGTTCTGTTGCATTGTTCTGCTGGGGCCCTATCTCAGCACACAAGAAAATCCTACCATGAACAGCATCCAAGCACACCACAGTACATGTCTGTCTCCAGGATACCCCTAGAGCAGCTTGTGATGTTCATGAAACAGGAAGAAAGAAAACCTTTGGAGGCTTTAAGGGCAAGTTTATCCCACCCCATCTGGCTGCTTACCTGGTGGAAGTCATCTTCATCATCAGAAAGACCTTCGAACAGAAAGCCACCTGCAACAGAAGGGAAAATCAGATGCACAAAAGTGGATGCTGGCAGGAATTGGACACCAGAAGAGAATCCCATGGAGCCCTTGGCCATACAGTTAGGACAGAGGCCTCAGCACCAGCAATTTCATGTACAGCAGGTCAGTGCTCACCACCTGCACAAAACAGAGGCCACACACAGGACTCTCCTATCAACAATCATCACACACACGTGGCTGGGAGAGGCCCTGAGGCCAACGTGTGTCAGTACAGCTTTGCCTGCACACCCTGCAGCACACTCTTTCTGCAGGGTCCCCACTGAGGCGTGTGGCTGAACGTACCTGGCATGTCCCGGTAGGAGCCAGAGGACATGGCCCGGGAGGATGTGTCCGGGGCTGGGAGCGGGGTGCTGCCAGCCACCGAGTGCAGGACAAGGACAATGGCATTCACCAGGGCAGGGTGAGCTGGGATTAGCCTGGAGAGAGAGAGGAGAATGAATTGTGAACACAGGGAAGTGAGCAGCTCCCCTCCAGCACAGCAGTGCCCCGCACTGCCCCACCACTGCTGCCTCTGCCTGGACAGCAAGACACCTCCCCACACTGTGTCACACAGCTAAAGCAGCTGGGGCTCTTTGATCCCACGCTGACCCTCCCATTGTAAGCATGTTCCCTATGCTCTCATAGGAGCAACTCTGTGCTGTGAGCAACCAGATCCAGGTTTGAACATGGGCAGGACTAGGGGTGATGGGTTCAAATTGAAACAGGGGAAGTTCAGGTTGGATATAAGGAAGTTCTTTACTATGAAGGTGGTGAGGTGCTGGCACAGGCTGCCCAAAGAAGTGGTGAATGCTCCATCCCTGGCAGTGTTCAACGCCAGGTTGTATGGAGCCTTGGGTGATGTAGTGTGAGGTGTCCCTGCCCACGGCAAGTGGGTTGGGACTGGATGATCTAAAGGTCCTTTCCAACCCAAACCATTCTGTGATTCTATGAACCCAAGACGATGACAGCGTCATATCCCACTAAATATCCTTTGGTTAATCCAACAGTGGAGGTAGATGTATATCAAAGTATCAGCTCTCTCCTTCCTGCTGCTGAGGAATCTCTGACCTGATGCATCTGCCTGGCAGGCAGGAGCAGAACTCTCCAGCCCACTCAAAGAGCAGCAGCCTCTACAACAGCACAACAAAGGCACTGCTTAGTCACTGCACCAGCTTACGTGAACTTACGTGTCCAGCATGTTGGGGTCTGCAAACACTGAAAAGAGATCCTTGTCCTGCAGGACTCCTGGGAGGGACCAGGAAACACGACAAGAAGGAGACAGGATATGAGAAGCAGGAGCCAGTCAAACAGGAGCCATGGGAAACACCAAAAGAATTCATTGTTTTCCAGGAACTGAGCCACTGGCAGACAGTGTAAATACTCTGTCATTGTTCTCCCCAAAGCATTTACGTCTTTCTGGAGAGACTCTGGAGCACAGCCACACACCCAAGGAATGGGGCTTTCCCAGATCCCACAGGCTGTGCTCCAGCATAGACAGCTCCACCTTAAGGACAGGATTAAACCTGGCTCACTTCAGCCAGGCTGTAACTGCATCCCACAGTCCACCTCCCTCACAGCAATGTGCCAAAAAGCCAAGGAACATCCAGGCCAGAAGAATGTGGATTTAATGAACACACTGCAGCAGGGAGGAAGCATCCATCCCCACTGCTCTCCTCTGGGTTCCTTTTGAAGCTGTTATCCATCCTCAAACACTACCAACGGAGCACAGCTACAACGGACACATGAGTAGGCTCTTAATGCTCCACAAAAGGACCAAAATGGCACTTTCGGCAGAGAAAGGGAACTCTCCCTTTTCCCTGGCAGGAATTAAATGCAGACTAACTTTATCTGGCTTTCCTCAGCTCCTCTGGATCACATCTGGACTCACCCAAAGCAACAGGGTCACTACTGAGGCCAGGAGTAGCTACAATGATCTGATCCAGCGACTCCTTGTTCCCCAGCATCTTGAAGACCTGAGAAGAAATTAGAAGAGATCAGCAGAGGCTCCACTGTGGGACCCTCCTCACAGATAGAGGACAGACAAAAGGCCAGCACAACGTGAGGCCCCACTCACTGCATCTCTGTAGGCAGGACTGCTGTGTAGAGCAGTGTGAAGGACCCGGAACTCCCGGACTGCTGCCACCTTATCCACAGGCTCTGAGGGAGGAAAAGCAGAACAAAACACAGTTCTCCCTCTGTCAGCCTTTTTTACATGCCACCGGGACTTTAACAGCAGTGGTGATTCCTTAATGCCCCTGCATACAGCTAACCCAGAGACAAAGGGCCCAGGCTAATGACTGCCTCAGTATGCTTATCGCAGTAAAACAGGCAGCTGCATTCTCAGCTTCCAGCCATACAAAAATACATAGATATATCCTTCTACACACACAAAAGGAGCTGTATTCAAGTGACAACTCTAACCTAACCCATCTTATTCCACACACACAGACCAGGAACACACACACACGCCTGCTCATCCCTCAAGCTGAGTAAGCAGTCGCTTTGCTCCTGGTTCTCTGGCAACACCCTAAAACTGATCATAGTCATTAAGGGATATTCACTGCCCACATTACATAGCTCAATCCTTAAGTCTCCCATCAGCAAGAAAACAGAACACCCCTTTGCTGCTGTCAGAGGTGGAGAGTTCCCTCCCAGAACACATTGATCAGTTCCTCCAGCACACCCCACATCAGCCTTCCACAAACAACTGACAAGAGAAGCTGTTCCACGACCACAAGGGGCCCACATTGAACACAGAGCCAAGGAGATCTAAGCGGTACCTGCAGCCTCCTCCTCCTCACCTGGTTTCTGGTCAGGCTCAGGCCAGGACTTGCGCAGGACATGAACGGTGGAGCCCGACTGGATGCCATAAAAATCAAGTGTCTGGTCATCCCTCAGCTTACGGCCACAGTAGATCAGATCTAGGAGAGAGAAACACCTGAAGAGAAACGTCTAAAGATGAACAACTAAAGTTAAACACCTCCAGCATGCTCAGAAAGGGTCTGGGGTCTTTAAATGAGGACTTCCTAGGGGTTAGTGCTCCACATGTGCTGTGGTCAGCAGCACAGGGCCTCCATAACACAGGGAAATCATGGAGCTGTGAGTCACAAAATGTGACTGCCACCTCCTTGAGAAGAGCCCACCTCTCCCACAGAGCTCACAAGGACACATTGCTGTTGGTAAATCAAAAGATGCCTTAACAAGAGCATCAACACCGCAGGAGCACTGTGATCCCAAGCAAACACTATCCATATCACGAGGCACTAAGGTCGCCACAGCGCAGCAGAGGCTCTGGAACATGCCTTGATCCCCCACCCTGTGCTAAGCCTTCCCACCGGCCCAACACCACAAAGCAGAAGGATATTTGTGTCCCAGCAGCAGCATGGAGAGGAAGAGGTGAACCCAAGCAGCAGCACACAGCACATGGAGGCACTCACCGATGAGCTCGGGGTCGGGGACGGACTCCTGCAGCTTGCCGGTGATGAGCTGCTTGAGGTAGGAGATGCTGCACCCCCCGAGCGGGCACTCCCCCAGCTCCGTCTCTGGCAAGTGCAGGATGGATTTGGGAGCCAGGGGCTGATCCGCCAGCTTCACCGCGATGTGCCACTCGGGCAGCGCCATCGCAGCAGCCGCGCCAGCCTGCCAAGGAGGGAAACAGACCCAAGTGAGCCTCTGCGATAACCAACCACCACCCGGCCCTTGCCGGGAATCGCCGACGGGAGGTCTGCACACCGCAGACACGCCGTCAGTTCCTAAACCAGCGGTAAGAGCGGAGGCCCCCGCCGGCCTCAGCACTCAAGCGGAGGAGGAAGCCAAGCGCAAAGGCCCGGTTCTCCGGGCAGACAACCCCCTCCTTCCCTCCAGCCCCCGACCCCTCCGTTTGCCGGTGCGGAGACCGGGAGCGATGGCTGCGCTTGGCTCCCGGGGCTGCCCCGCTCCGCCGCCCGGACCCCGACCTGCGCTCCCCGCCGCGTCCCAATGCCCGCCGCGCCGGAGCGGAAGTGCTGCGCGGTGCACGCTGGGAAACCGAGTCCGCCGGGCTGCTCCACTGTTAACGGCGCTGATGGAGCCCCAGCTCCATCCTCTTCCCGAAGGGAAAGAGCTCCTGTGGTCACTAGAGCAGGCAGGAGCCTCCCCCCGAACCTCAGCCCCATCTCCTGCTCCATCTTGTCACCCTCTCCCATAAAAGGAGACTCCAGTGCTGCTCCAGCCACCAAACCCCGTGCCAGGGAGGCAGCTTTTGGACAAGAGCTGTTTGTGATCTAAAAAAGGCCAAGTTACCATGAAAGTACAAAGCACAGCGAGAGCCACACCCCAGGCAAGACTTCCTCAGTGATAGTTCTTAAAGTGGCACGATTAAGAGGTGCCACAACAGGATTTGTGTCCCAAACATTTAGGTTTTAAGTACCATTTTAGGTGCCTGCTTGAATCGGAAACCTTGTCCCCATAATCCTTTATAGCAAGGAGGAGCCCACCCTGAAAGAAACCAACAGAGCCTCCTGTGGGTTTTAAAGCCTAAGTTTATTTGTTTTCCTACACAGGAGTCAGCTGTGACCAAGCTAAAAGTGACAAGTGTAACGTAGTGTCATCCTACCAGTGTGACATTGGAAAAGTGAACCACCCTCCGCCTGCTTCCGAGCCACGAGGAGCAGGAGCAGCCATGGGAGAGCTACAGCCTAATGGGGGGGTTCCATCACTACTTAAACCAAGGATAAGGAACAATTCAGGCCCAGGGCATCCCTCTAGAAGCACTTGCGGTGGACAATGGAGGGACCAGACTCGTCATACTCCTGCTTGCTGATCCACATCTGCTGGAAGGTGGAGAGTGAGGCCAGGATGGACCCCCCGATCCACACAGAGTACTTGCGCTCCGGTGGGGCGATGATCTTGATCTTCATGGTGCTGGGAGCCAGGGCTATGATCTCCTTCTGCATCCTGTCAGCAATGCCAGGGTACATGGTGGTACCCCCGGACAGCACGGTGTTGGCATACAGGTCCTTGCGGATGTCCACGTCACACTTCATGATGGAGTTGAAGGTGGTCTCGTGGATGCCACAGGACTCCATCCCCAGGAAGGAGGGCTGGAATATGGCCTCAGGGCATCGGAAACGCTCATTCCCAATGGTGATCACCTGCCCGTCAGGCAGCTCATAGCTCTTCTCCAGGGAGAAGGAGGAGGCAGCTGTGGCCATCTCCTGCTCAAAGTCCAGAGCAACGTAGCAGAGCTTCTCCTTGATGTCCCGCACGATCTCTCTCTCGGCTGTGGTGGTGAAGCTGTAGCCCCTCTCCGTGAGGATCTTCATGAGGTAGTCAGTGAGGTCACGGCCAGCCAAATCCAGACGCAGGATGGCGTGGGGCAGGGCATAACCTTCATAGATGGGCACAGTGTGGGTGACACCATCCCCAGAGTCCATGACAATGCCAGTGGTGCGGCCAGAGGCATAGAGGGACAGCACAGCCTGGATGGCTACGTACATAGCTGGGGTGTTGAAGGTCTCAAACATGATCTGGGTCATCTTCTCCCGGTTGGCCTTGGGGTTCAGGGGGGCCTCAGTGAGCAGGACAGGGTGCTCCTCTGGGGCGACACGCAGCTCATTGTAGAAGGGGTGGTGCCAGATCTTCTCCATGTCATCCCAGTTGGTGACGATGCCATGCTCGATGGGG
>JBCJKH010009184.1:7077-37408 GCA_039877255.1 Loriculus beryllinus | reverse complement strand
CTGGGCCCGGTACTGAAGCTCTGAGGGGGGGCAGGCCTGCACTGGGCCCCGTACTGAAGCTTTGGGGGGGGGGCAGGCCTGCACCGGGCCCGGTACTGAAGAGTGGGGAGGGGGGGGGCCGGCCTGTACCGGAGCCTGGTACCGGAGCGGGGCGGAGCTGGAGCTTACGGGCGGTTTGGGGGCTGGGTGCAGCCGCCCTTCCCCGGGTGTGTCCCCTCGGAAGAGGGAATTGGTAGCGCAGTGGAGGCTGTGGGGTACGGGAGGCCTCCGGTGTCATCGGGGGGGGGGGGGGTGTCGTTGTTTCTCATCTCCGGATTGCCCTGTGGGGCTGGGCGCAGGCTGGCCCCGCCGCTCCCCTCACGCTTTAAGTGTTTCAGGTGATTCCCGGTGGGAAGGGTCTGTTTTCCCCAGCGCTCTCCCCAGCACCCTGGTCATAAACATTCCAAGGCGGGGGCTTTCTGATGAAAACGCAGTCCCGGGGATTAAAACCCGCACAAAGGCTGGTGCGGGAGGACCTGAAGGTTTAACTGGATCCTTTCCCTGCCTCGCCCCGGCGAGAGACACAGAAAGTAAGGGATATCCCTGCTGAGAGGCAAAATGGGTGCTAAAGCCTGGAGAGAGTTGAATGTTACTGGTCCCGTTGCAGTCATTATCCTAAGCTCGGTCCTGATAGCACGACTGAATCACTTGATGTGAGCACTGCATCTTCCCACTCCTCCTCAAGCTGCCTCTTCCCAATACCACCAATTCTTGCTGAGGGCGTGTTTGCTGCAGCCAGAATTCACCTTTTTGGGAGGCTGGGCTCTGGAGAAGCCCCCGTGCCTCCACGCATCGATCCTGTCGTCAGTTGTACCTGCGCTCTGGGAATGCCACGGGTGCTGCATACCAGGGTGGTGCTGCACCTGAGGTGTGTTTGCTCCGCATGGAAACCCACTATCAGCTCCTTTATTATTGTTGCATGTACCTGAGGCGTGTAGTAACTGCTCAGTATCACCCGGGTGATGCCTCACCCTGCCTCAGGTGCAACAATGTGCAGCGAGGTGTGGGCTGGAGGCTCTCTACCTCGGTTTATGGTTGTGTTGCAACACCCGAACCGGTTCATTGTTGCTTTACTGGAGGAGTGTGTGTGTGGAGTTAGGCCAGATGGTGTAGTGTGCCTTCAGAAGGAGTCTTAAGAGTCTTTTCAGCGGCCAGGTAATGCGTTGTTGCACTAATCCACTTTATATTGTTTCATTTGCACGTTAAAGCTGTGCTGCTGCTGCTAGATAAAGATGCAAACGCACCAGCCAGGCTTTTCACTTCAGTGATGGGCTGGTATTTAGCACAGGGAAGAGTTTGTGGAGGAGAAATGAGTTGGGCATCGGAGCTGGTGGGCACTTTTGTGTGAGAAACTCCATCTGACCACCTCAGAAGATGACTTCGAGTTGCACTGAGGGTGCTGGAAGTTGCCTTTCACTTTTCAAAGCGGTGCCCGGTAGGTTATTTGTTGTTGTAGAGCAGAACTGGGGCTGGTTTGGAAATGAGTGCTAGCAAAGGAGTCTCTTTTTGAAGTATGTGGCTTGAACGGGGCTGGTTGTAAACAGGGTGGTGGGAGGTGGCTGGGAGCCTGCGCTTGTTTGGAGTTGGCCTTTCCTTTGTTTCTCTAAGCTGGCTGTATTTTGATATCAGTGAACCTTGAAGTGTAGCAAGTGGGATCCGTTTAAGCATCTTTCTTTGCATAAAAACAACCCTGAGAAGGCCAGTCTTTGTCAGCGGGTCCAGTCTGTGACACAGGGTCCAAAATACAGCCGCTGGTTTTAATGCTCAGGGATTTAAAGGTGTAGTCGTCATTCTAGGATTTAGACTGGCTCAGAGCTGTGTCTCTGGCTGCAGGCTGTGATGGTGCTCTTCGCCCAAGAGGAGGCTCAGCACCGGGCTTGCTGCGGATCCAAATGGAGAGCTGGGAGTGATCCTGCAGCTGGGAAAAGCCAGAGAAGGCCATGGCTGGAGCTCGGGATGTGTTGGCAACTCCGAGAACCAGAGGCAGGAGCTGCTTGGTGCTCAGCAGTCTGATTCAGGCTACAGTGGTGTTTGCTGGACTCTCATCTTGCTCTCCGTGGGGAAAATACTGGCTAAATATAGTTGTGGTTTGGAGATTTTTTTAGCAAGAAAGATGGCTGAAGTATGAAGAATTTGCTCATGTAATGAAAGCATAAAATAATGTAGATCCAATTGGTGGGCAATAAATCCCTGCCCATTTTCCAGTAGAAACAGGGTCAAGCTCATCACTCAGCTATCTCCTTTTAAGGCAGCGTTTTCAGAAGCACCAAACCCTCAATGTTTAACCTAACATTTCAAAAGTCATTATTTAGGAAGGATAGAAGGAAAAAGTGCCTGGGACCTTGGACAAAGGCATTTCAGATGCTGTCTTTGGGGTGTACGTAACTGAGGTTATAGCAAATGTGTTCGGCTTGCAAATACAATTAAACAGTCTGAAAATTGAATGCAAGTTTGAGCCTGAGGCTGTTAAACATGAAGCTGATTGTTTCACGGTCTCCTGCACAGGAAAGAGTATTGGCTTTGCACTCTATTTATCCTCTTCCTGGGGAAAAGATGAAAGCATTTTATATTCATACAGACAAATATTTGTCTATCTTTCAGATTCTGCCAATCTCCCAAGGTCGGAGCTTGAACCCTGCGAGATAAAGTCAAAGCCACCCCCCTCTTTTCCCAGCCATGCAAACTGCGGGATGAAGCTGGAAGCTGTGGTCGAGCAGCTGCAGAAGCAGCAGCAGAAGCAGCAAACGCCTCTGCAGATGGATTCCAGGGAGAGACAGCAGAGGCAGATGAGGGAAGCCCAGCTGCTCTACACTCAGCAGCTGGCTGTACAGCAGGCTGTCCTAGCAGCCACATCTGGCAGGGCTTCAGGCGGCTCCACTGTTGGTCCCTTGGCCAGAGGCCCACCTGCAGCCGGAGCTACTCGGGCTTTTGATCAGAGCAGCATGAATTCTGAGCCAGAAGAGGAAGAGGAGGATGAAGAGGAAGAGGAGGAAGAAGAGGAAGAAGAGGAGGAAGAAGAAGGGGGTTTAGAAGGCGGGGATCTTGAGGATGGCGCTGATGTGACTGGGAAAGAAACCTGCTCTGCTCTGAAATATTTCCATGCTCCCAAAGTTGCCCATCACAACCAAAGAGTGGCTTCTACCTCGAATCCTCTGCCAGCGTCGGGGCTCCAGCGGGGACAGCAGGGCAAGGAAGAACAGGGTAAAGACACTACTAAGCAGCCGTATGCCGGTTCCCCGTCTGGACGCCAGAACTGGCGCTTGGACGAGCAGCTCAAACAGGTCAGTGTTAATGTTACTTCCTTCTAAGAAAACCCAGATTCAGCCAGACCAAGAGTTTCTTTAGCCTGGTACCCTGTTACAGGAGCTTTGGAAAGAGTGGGAGAGCAGGGCATGTGCAGAGTGATGCTGCCCTGGTGTGTTTTTCCAGGTTTGCACAAGATAGCACAAGAGCTTGATTTGCTTCACAGATAGAGATCCCCCACACTCTCAGAATCTTTGTGAGTAGGTAGAGGTTTGATCCTTGGCTCATTTATTATCTTCTGTCTCCCTGCTGCGCTGCCATTCAGAGAGAACAGGCTGGTGCTATATTTATTTTGGGTGCAGACACTTGCCTGCTGATGCCTCGAGTTATTTCACATCTATAACCCCTTTGTGTAAGACTTGGGGGATGCTGTGGTGTTGGCTGGATTTCTGGTTTGTGGTGTGGGCAGGCGTGGAAGAGCGTATGTCCTGATCCTTTGGGGAAGCAGAACCACTCTATTTCATGTGTGGGAAGGGGAGTGCTAACTTGCTACTGCTTGGTTTTGGCAGGAGGTTAATTCTGTCTCTGAATGAAGGATTACTACTCCTTGTAGGTAAATGCCAGAGGACCAAGGATTCTTTTCTAAGTGGGTATTTTGGTTAATGTAGTACTTGGGTGCTGTTTTGTTCCAGAGCTAACTTGAGCAGGCTGTCAGAGACTTACACAGTATTTGTGTGTATTGAAATCGAGCTAAAGGACTGCATAGTTTAAATAAAGTAGGACCAAATTGTCCTGTTCTACAGATGTTAACCTGAGTATGAAGAGGGCTTGCTTCAGGTAGAGTTCTTCGAGCTAAGAACCTGTGGACAAAAACCAGAGTTGGTTTTCCTTCCTCCTGCAAACCCTGTGGAGTAAAGTGGGAGCTGCTTTGTGCTGGCTGGTGAACACGGGTGTTTGAAGGTTTGCTGTGGGCTCTCTGGCCAGGTTCTCCCCTTGGTTGCATGCACGAGGTCATTCATTTCATGTTGTCACAGGCAGCAGTTTGAACTGCTAAAGCTCAGCAACCTTTAGTTTTTCTCTCATTCCATAAGGCTCCTCCCCTGCAACCACGACCACTTTGGTGTCTCTATGCTGCTGCATGGCAGGAACTCCTCTAAGTGATGAGGTGAATGGCATTTGTATTCTTGGTCCTGTAAAGTGTGCTGGTAAAGTAGCCCTGGTGCATGGGAAATTGCTTCTGTATTTACTGGCTTGGAGTAACTTCCTCTTCAAGGTCTCTGAGTGAAGAATTACAGGCAGGGCTCTGGTGTTAGGGGAATCACATTCAAAATAACCCCAAATAAGCTTAGCATCTTCTTTGGCTGGTTTTATGTCTAGCTGAGTTGGTGCTAACAGGATGTCTTTGTGTTTCTTCCCAATATTTGCTTATCTTGTGGGAGTCCTGGGAACCTTCCTGAATTGGAAGGCTTGATTCTTAAGTCATTTGCCCTGTTCTTGGAAGATGACCATTAAGCAAGCTAAGTCTGGTCTTAGCTGTTGTGGAATAGCAAAAAGTATAAGGCTAAAAGCACTGGTTTACAGCTGGCATAGGGTGCACTAACACTGATGCCGTTACTAAGGCTCCTTGCAGCAGTAATCAAGTGTTTTGATAGAAGACTGTACCTTAGTCTGATGTCAGACCAGCTTCTTCTGGAAGGCAGAGTGCACAGAGCTTCCCCAGGAAGCCAAACTTAAAGCAGATGTGGCATTTGGAGATGGAATACTGGGTTTCCAGTACAGCCCCAGTAAGGCATAGCTTATATTCACAGTGCTACCAGTAAACCCTGTCCTTAAGGTGCTCAAAAGGCCATACTGAAGTGGCCACTATTAATGTTGCTGGTGCAGAATATTCACCTTGGGCAGGGTAAATATTGCAGATGAACTTGTTTGTATTCACCAGTGCAGGGAGTAAAAGTTTAACTGCAGTGTACCAGTTCTGAGCTGGTAAGGCTTGCTGGAGGTGTAGGAATGAATGTGGTGGGCAGACGAGCTGTTAGCTGGCATGACAGCTTGACGTTCTTATTTCAAAGGCTTACTTTAAAGATACTGGGTTTCTTCTTCTGCCTTTGTTTAAAATGGTTGTGCTAGGCTGAAAAAGCCAGGATCCAATGCAGAAGAGCCTGTGTTCTTCAGTTGGTTTTCTAAATGCTTCCTCATCTTGTCTCTTTTAGCTCTTCTTGAGATGGAGGCTAATAACCAGTTGGGTTATACTGCTTTCAGCTAGCTCTGCTCTGGGAGTATTTGTGGTATGCGTAATGGCTCTTGCTTGCAGAAGGCATGGGGGGAAAAGTCACTTCTGTTTCTTGTTTCGAGTGTTGATTGTGCTTCTGAAAGTGATGCCCTTGGAGAAAAATGTATGTTGAAAGTGTATTTAACGCTGCCTGGAAGGTACGTGGCATGAAGGTGGCAGAAAGGTGGAATCTACCAGCAAGATGAAGCCCCATTCTGTTCCGTCCTGGACAGCCAAGTAAATAGTTGTAGAACAAGGCAGCAGACAAAAGAGCTGGCTCAGCTTATGGCACAGGGGCGGTGGGAATCTTGTCAGCACAAAACAAGGGAGTGAGCACAGTTGCTTGTCAGGGAGTTGCAGGCCTGAAAGAAGAGCTGGTGTGTGTGTGTGTGTGTGTGTTTGTGTGTGTGCTCAGCTCGCTTGAATCCCCCGAAAATCCATCCCGAACCCTGGGAAAAGGGCGTTGTGGCTTTGCCTGTCTTTGAAAGAAACAGAAGCTTTAATTCTGTGGGTGAAAATGATGCTTTCAGCAGCTGGAAGTTGTGGGTCCTCAGCCCGTGGCTTCTCACATTGCTTGGGGATGGCTCTGGTTACCAGGGAGAGCCGTGCAGGGGAGGCAGGACCTCTGCATTGCTCCTTTCCCACTCCAGGCTGGCATGCAGCACTACCAGGAGCAGTTTTGCCAGGCTGTTTACTGCAGCACACACATTAGTATGTGCATTCCTGGGTGGAATGTAAAAATGAAGCCAAGGTTTTCAGGCATCAGCTGATATTAATGCCGTGTTAAACACAGCGAGGTAAGTCCCTGTGAAGCAGCTGTCTGAGAATGGTTTGTGGTCTGCTTTTTGGGGATGTTTCATGGTAGATTCTCAGAAATCACCAGTTACTCCTGAAAATCCTGCCCTAAACTTTGACAGAGGTCATGGGGTTTATTAAGATAAGTCAGCTTAAAATAATTGCTTTTGCTCTAGGGTCTAGGAATGAGCAGCTGAGATTCCAGAACCTTGAAGTATGTGCCTCAAGTGGTGTGTGTATTGAGGTATTGCTCAGGAGATACTCATTAATCCAGTGGGGGAGAAGGTCCCAGGGAGAAAGAAGTTGTGTTTCACACAGTGCATTTTTGCCTCAAAAGTTATTTTGGGTGTCCAGGGCCCAATCCATAAGGATTTTTAATTCCTTATGTGAATCACTCAGTATCTTTGTGATGGTGTGGGCGGTGAATTCTTCGTGAAGAGCTCATGTCAGGTAGTTGGTTTCTCTCTTACTGAAAGCTGTTTTCTGTAAGGACATGAACTTCTTTTGCAGTTCATAGCTTAGTTTTGCTGAAGTCTCCATTCCCATGACAGCCTGCTTCTGCCTTAGCACCTCACTTGGTGTTCACAACTTCAGCATCAGTTGCACTGGAGCAACAGTCACCTTTTTGGTTAGGACATCAAGTATGAGAGAGGAGAACCAAGAAAACAGCTTGTGATGATGACTGGAGGCAGTAGAACAAACAACCTGTATTAGACATCAAAGAATTCCCCCAGCTCTTCATCTCAGGAGACAGTTGCATAGGCTTCAGCAGGGCTATGTAATATTGCAGTGACTGTGCTAAATCTGGATGCAAAGGAGCAGAGTGAGAAGCTCATTTATATCTTGGGGAAGATAAGGCTTATTTTAGCATCTTTTTACAGGTGCTAAGTTTAGGAATAGTTTCAGCTTCTCTTGGTGCTAATTTAGTGACGTTGCAGCTGATGCTGGAGACAGGAGGTGGAAGGTGCTCGAATGTGTTGCCCTCTTACACTGTGTTTCCTCACTTCAGGGTAAATCTGAGACTCTTCCTGTGGCAGTGTGAATTTCTCTTCCCACAGCCATTATAGCACTGAACAAATCTTCTTGTCACTTAGGTTTTAGTTAATTCCTCTGAGTATTTGTGAATAGGAGTCATTCACAAAGAGCCCAGCTTTTCCTTAAGGATAAGGAAGCAAGGAACTACGTTGGTGCTGCACTCACTAGGCATTAATAAATAAAGGCAATTAATCTGTTAACTTCCATCCATTCTTTTTCTTTCCTTCCCCATCCTCCCTGCAATTCCTGCCATCACCCAAGGTTTTCCAAAGCAGGCTTTGAAGCTTGCAGCTATTGAATTGAGCTGTTATTAGTCAGACTTGGAAGGGTTTAACCAGCAGAGCTTGTGCACGCAGTAATTATAACTTGGTTCTCCATGCTTGAGAACTTGCAGCTCAGGGCTGTAGTCCTGATCTTATCAGCGGTTTGTAGTACAACAGTTTTCTTTCTAATAGCATCTGTTTCACTTCCTAAGGCTTAACTCAACCCACAAAAGGAATTTGGGGGATTCTCTGATAATCCTGAAATTGCTGCCCCTCTACCTTTTCATTGACTCAGTGCTTTCTGTTAACCCATGGGGTAGGGGAGGGGCTTTCTTTTGCATTGCAACCTTTAGCCTTGGCCCTAAGTGGGTGTTTCAGCAGGTTTCTAGCCTAAAAGCTCTGTCAAGACTGTGGGTCTGCAGTAAGGAGGTGCAGAATGATGCTGAGTTTCACACCAGAAGGTTTTGTTTCCTGTTTACTTTTACGTAGTAAAGCTTTAGTGGGTTCTCTCCGGTTCAGTTTCCCATTTGAATACAACTTGGTAGTTGGAGGAAACCTCAGTGAGCTTTAGCTGAGCTCCTCTCAAACAACTGGATCAAACTGAGGGAGAAGGGAATGACCTGGAAAAGGAGCATTTCCAGTTTCTCATCAAGGTCCCTGTTTGCACACTAACTGCAGCTTGTGCAGGCAGGATTGGAGAAGGAGATGCCGAGCTGTTGTTCTGTTTGCCTTAATACTTCATGTTGAGCACAGAGGTTTGATTAGTTCCTTGGTCTCCGTGAGGGACAAACGTGAGAGATGAGAACATTTGAGAGGGGCTGAGGCTGCTTATTTGTAAGGGTTTTGTCCTCAATAGAATGGGCTGGGGAAAGGAAGAAAGTGTTTGTCCTCCCCTTTTCTTGTCTGCTTGGCAACTCAGGGTTAACTCTGCCTTTTGAATGCAGGATTGGAAACCAAAATTGCTCTGGACATCTGAGCTTCCCTCTAATAAGATATTCCAGGTGGTTAGGGAGTAATCCTAAAATAGTGCCAGATATAATTGCTTCTGAAGCCAGGTCTGCAGCCTGTCGGGCAGGGGGAGCCCTGGGGGGCTCTGATGGAGGTGTCTGCAGGGGGAAGGCAGCGGAGGTGGCCAGCGCTTCCCAACACCTCCGCCTTCTCACTCAGGCTTTGCACTGAGGGCTTCTCCCACCTTCTTCTGCAAGAAAGCAGATAAATTCCTGCCGGTGGTAATGCAAAGACTGTTTGTCAACCATCAGCAAATTCCCCTGATGCAAACAGGCAGAGGGAGAAGCAGGACTCTCCTCAGAGAATGCCCTGCTTCTCTCAACAGTGTTTTTTCCTTCCTGCTACTATTGCCTGACTTATACAAAGGTCTTTTAATGACTTATGAGGATATATTGATTTCTCAGGTTCCTGCTGTTCGTACAGAGGAGGGATTCTCAGCATAGGGTAACTTTGTTTTCCTAGGAGGAACGGAAAGGAAGCTTGATACCAAAGCTCCTGCTGAGCTCTCTTGCTGTGCCAAATGTAGTTTATTCTGCATATGAAGCATCTCTTGCTTCAGGAGCTGCTTCAGGAGCTTTGTGGGGCTCTTTACTGATTTACCCCTTCCAGTTGTGCTCGAGTCGCTCTTCTGAACCCTGCCAGTATTCGATACCTTCACTTGTAACCTTGGCACGGACCCAAAGGTTTTGGTGAGCAGTGGTCCCTCAGGATCAAAGCTGAGCCTGGGAAAGCGCCTGTAGTGCGTGTACTCTGCTCTCTGAATAAATAAGGCTTTATTCCCAGCTGCTGAGCTGACATTTCACACTAGCCCGAGACTCTGCGAACTCTGCCACCCAGACCAAACCTGTGCTCTGTCCTCACGCCTCCAGCTTGTGCTGGTGTACACTGAGGTGCATGAGAAGCCCTCTCCTTATCTCCTGTGATAGCTTAACATGGGGAGTGGTAACTGGCTTTAAACCTTTGCAGCTACTGCAGGAGGAAATGCTAATGCTGGCTGCTGGCTCTCACCTCGGCTCACTCCGTGTCATGCCAGGTTATATCCATCTCTGCCACTTTTCTGGACATATGGTGAAACACTGATGGCTTCAGCAAGCTTTAAGCTCCTTTTCACTAGTGGGATGTGGGGGAGCATTACTTCTGTGCCCTCAAGCATCTTAGGGTGTATTAATGGAAGTAGGTTCTGGATATTCTGCTTATTCTCTGTATCAAACCTTAATCTTGACATTCTTTTCCACTTACCTATTGTCTTCACATAGAGAAAGTAAAATAACTTCTCAAGAGTCTTTAATCCTGTGGAAAGTTTTGTTCCTTGACATTTTATCAAGTTCAAACCCATTGGCAGTAAAGAATTGTCTCCATTAAGCCCTCTTCTTCCTGTCCCTTCCTCAAATGTAGCGGAATAAGCTCTCAGCATGACCAGAGTTCCCAATGAAAGCAAGTATTTTGCTTCCTGGAGCACCCAGTTGAACACCAGGAGCAGTTTTGCTCTCTGGATTTATAAGCAAATACCCACTTGGGAACAAACCGGCTCAGCTCCCTCTAAATCATTGTGATTTGGAGTGTGTAAAGTTGAGGATGGGAGCGACCTGCTGCCTTCTGAAGTGACCATCTCTTGTTCTAACTGGTCACACAGGTTTGTTGATCCCAGTTAACAGGCAGGAGGGGTTGAGGAGCAGCTGGATGGTGCCATAATTAGCAAAACCCTGTGGTTTTTATCTCTGCTAGCAAAGGACACCAAGATGAATCCTCCTGTGAACAAAACCAGGCTTCAGATCCCTTCCTAGAGAGGGCTGGGAATTGATCTGCTGTAATAAACAGCTGACATAACAGAAGTGGCAATAATCCCCCATTAAATATCTTTCAGTTGATGGGACTCACTGGATAATTGACTTTCCAGCAGGAATTACTGGCTCAAACTAAATCAGCAGGCATTAGGGCAGCTCACTGCAGTGTTGTTTAAAGGGGGAAGTGTAGCTTTGCCCGGCCTTGACGGGAGCTATTCATCTTTCTAATTCAATGGATGTGTCACAACCAGATGACTCTGAGATTTCAGGTATTGGACCACCTCTCTAATTCACAGGCTGGTTTTTCTTGTGCTGAAACCTCTTGCTATCTGTCCTCAGTGCTTTTCTGTGCTAGCATGTTTATCAGGACAGGGTGATCAGAGGTACTGTGTTGAGTGGATTTGGCTCTTCTCTTGCATTGAGTGGCTCTGGAGCACTTCAAGAAGTTTGTGGTTTAAAGATGCCTGAATGTATCTCGTGATCATTCATCTGGCCTGTGCCATACTGCCAGAGGCTGCTCCTTCTGGTGATCATTTCAGGCTGATGATTTACCAAGTGGAATAGGCCCAACTAGAGTAATCCCTTTAATGCCTGAGAAGAATGAACCTTAATCCAGCAAAGCTGAGCTTTCCATTTCTATGAGGACAATCCACATTCAGCAGCTTCCAGGAGGAAATGTCCTGGGTGGGCAAGAAGCTTTCCAAGAGGTTTATCTCCTTGTTCTGGTTTTGCAGGCAAGCTGGGGGAGAACAGAAGGGCATTTCCAAGTGTTGCCTAGTAGGAGGGAGGGATGCTTGAGTAACACCTGCACCTTTCCTTGGGGCTCTAGGATAGGCACTTGGGAAAAGGATGGGCACAGAGAGCACCTCTTCAGGTGCTGAACCTCATTGCGGCAGAGCACCTCCTACAGGGTTCAGCAGATTGAGGACTTTCCTCTGGAATGGCTTTTCCTGGTGCCAAAACAGCTTCTTGGTGATGTAGTTCCATGGGGAAAAACTTAGGGCTGGAAACTTCCCCTACCTTCAGTAGCAGCCTGGAAGGTGAAACGCCTCTTCCCTTTCCAGGAAGGTGTGCTGGGGCAAATGCACCAATGTCCCCTGTTTTTCTGGCCATCTTGGTCTAAGCCAGCAGCTGCTTTTGCAATGTGTGTTTGCCCAAAAAATGCCTATTTGGAAGCGTTTGGAACTGCCTGCAAAGCCTTTCCATGAGATCCTTACACCCTGTTGTTTCTCTCTCCTTAGAATGGCAGCGTGACCTGGAGCGATGAAGGTGATGGATGCAGAGGAAGAGAAATTTCCCGAGACTTTGCCAAGGTCAGTGGGATCATGGGATTTGAGGGGGGTTTCCCCTGATCTGTGCCAGAGGGTCACTGTGGAGCCCTCACTATTCCTCTGTAGTGAATTTGTAACTAAACTGCTTTGTCCTGCTTACAGACCTGCTGGTTTGGGGCTATTTTGTTGTTTTTGCTCGCTGGAATATGGTTTGAACTAGGACTTCCTAACCTGATTCTGAGCATTTATAATATTAGTCAATACTTTTTCCAGCTGAGAGAAGGGTATTTTGTTTCTTGAACCTGGATTTGAATGTGGCAGCTGTGTGTCACACCAGCCAGAGGAATTCATTTGAAACCAAGCTGGCTCTTTCTGAAAGGGGGCAGCTAATTGCTCTACAAATACACTGCTGAGTTCTCTTTCCCAGGCTGGCATGTGAGAAAGCACAGAGCTTCACAGGAAGTGAGCCCAAAAAGCCCCTCTTCTCCTGGACTGGGTGAATACCAAGTAGCTAGCAGCACCTACAGAAAGGCTGGAATATGTATTTCCCAGGGAATCTTTGCTTTTCCATTGAGCTGCTCCACAAGCAGCACATAATTCCCTGGAGTGATGCAGGATTCCTCCTCAGTGCAAACAAGAGAAGGAATTGAACTCTTCATGTAGAGTGTTGTCTTCTCTCTTGTCATCTGTCCTGTATCTCAGTGAGGGATGGACGTGAGCCCTCTCATCCTGTCACTTTGTGGCCTCAGAGGATTCTTGCTAGGTGAGAATGAGATCTTTCTGGGGAAGGGGCAGTTGTGAGATGACACTCATGCTTTTGCCTTCTGAAAAGCAGTGGCTAACGCTAACACGCACTGCCTTTCCTTTGGAATAGCTGCCTAGGGAGCTTCAAGTGCTTAGGTGGTTTAGCCTGTTGGTAAAATGATTTCTGCAGCTAATTTCCAGGCTGGTTTCTGCTAGTTTTAAAGGCTTTGGGGCTTATTTTAGAGGAGCCTTTCCTGCAGGCATTAGTAGTTACAGGAAAGCTCACTCCTTTCCTCTTCTCCTTCAAGGGATCAGTTTGTCACTTAGGTGACAATCCCTAATTCAGGAGGGAATCCTGAGGCTGGGAAAAGCTGCAGAGAGCTTAACCCATCCGGTGCTTCAAGGGTACAGACACTAAGCTGCCCTGCACCACTGTCACCTTCCTTTGGGTTTTCTCATCTCTGTCTTGCTTGCCTTAATACTTCCTCTCCCCTTTGCTTTCAGGTGGTTTCAAACCCTGCTCTGTAGAAGTGCTGTTAACTGGGCTGAATCCTGTTTCCTTTGGGGCACTGGTCTCTGCTGTGCCTGGATGAGTTACTGAGGGGCTGAGCAAGGCAAGCAGTAAGAAGGGTCCTTTAACTGGCACAGGAGCCTTGGCCACCAAAGCACTCAGGAATCCTTCCTTGTTTTGCTTTCACCTTCCAGTGCAAGCACCAGATCCCCATTGGAAGCAGCTGATACTATTGCTTTACTTTTCTGTTGCATTGTAGCTTGTGCCTTCATCCTTATTTTCCCCCCCACAGCTCTATGAACTGGATAGTGACCCTGAACGGAAAGAGTTCCTGGATGACCTCTTCATCTTCATGCAGAAGAGGGGTGAGTGAGCATTTGTTTGAACTTGATGGGGTACAATGGGACAGAGGGGTGCCGCTGCCTGTGTACTTCTTCCCTTCTGAGCTTGAAAGAACACATCCAGCCCTTGAACTTGCAGATCAGGTGGAAAAGCAGTGGTAAGACTTGAGATCTTTGCCTTGGCAGATAAGGAGCGTGGTAGGAAAGGACCTGCCTTGTAACTTAATTACACAGATGCTATTTCTTTATCCTCCTACCTAATACTCGTGTTGTCCGTGCACTGAAGAGACCAAGAAGCTTGGTTCCCCAAGGAACCCAGCACCATTAGGAATTCTTTGGTGTCCCCTTCATGTGGTATGATCACACATCTTCTCATGTTCGATTTCATTGGCATTTGGAAGCTGAGTGTGAATGCCTTCACAGCCTGCATGGAGTAGCAGCATGCAATCTGGGGACTGGGAAAACAGACACCAAGCCACATTTCCTGCAGATTGGCAATGTGTCAGCTTTCTGTTCAGTTATCTCGGGTAACTGAGTGAGGAGGTGCCCAGTTTCTCACATTCCTCCCTGTGGTGTCACCAACTTGCATCTCTCTTGGCTTCAGGAGTGGTGATGCACGTGTGAAGGAGCTCAGCTGGGATGCCACAAGCCTTTGTCCCCTAGTTATGAAAGCTCGGTCCTCTCATTGCAAACTGTTCATCATAAACATGTACATAGATGTGCTATTGTATAAAATAGGCATCTCTGAACACCTGTGATGTAGATCCTTTGGGGTGCTCTCCTCCTTCACCCCTCCAGGCCAGACACTCTTCAACAAAGACAGAATACATTAAATTGTGCTATAGACCTTTTCTTTGTTCCCAAAGAGTCTGCTGAAGGGAGGTGTGAAGAGCAGGTGTATAAAAGGACCCTTTCCATCCTCGTGGCATGATGCTTTTAGAGTGTGCTGGAGCAAACAAGCCCAGCCATGCTTACTTGGAAGTGGGGCTGCCTTGGTGTCACCAGTATTGTTCCCTGAGAGTCTAATAAAGGATAAAGCTGCACCACCTCAGCCATCTATTTGAAGGTGGTCCGGTTGCTGTGTTGGAGCTAGAGTCTTATTTCCAGTTGGTTTTTGAGCCCTGCATCTTCAGATGCATCCTGCTGTGGGGATGAGAAGATCCCAAGCAGAGGGAAGGCGATCCAAAATGCAGCTATTCCAATTGCTCTTCATATCCATGCCTGTTTTCCCTGGCATGGCCTGGGTGAGCTTTCCCTCTCCTGCAGTTTGAGGTTGTGCTGCCCAAGGCAGGTGAAAATGACAGCTGGGTTTTGCTGGTGGTTTTGGCTTTTGTGTGCAGAGGCATAACCAAGCTTGATTAGTTTACCTGCCCATGTTAACCTGAGCTCACATGTTAATGTAAAGGGCTGGGATGACTGACAGACAAGACAATCATCTGCAGGTTGTGATTGGCAGCAATAGAAACCTCCAGCTACCCAGAGAGAAATCTGCTTCATACTTCAGTGTCTCCTTCCTATTCCTTTTCAATTATTCATGACTGACACGTTGCCCATGCAGGGGCTGAGCTGGTCACCAGCTGCTTGCTGGAGGAGTTGAGCTTTTAATCATCTGGGCATTTCCAATGCATTTGTTTGCTGGAGACTCCCTTGGTTTGTGCTTGCTGGAAGGACTGAAACTGAAATATTAAGGGCCCAGGACCCTTGAGGGAGAGATGTGAACTGGACAGTCCTCTGCCAGAGGGGCTAAAAACGTTTGGCCCTCACTGTCCAGTGATGGATGCAGCTCTAGCCTGGGTACTTGGCAAACTGCTCCTGCCTGCAGCATCCTCAGTGGCAGGCAGAACAAATCCAGCCTCCGTGCTGGGAAGCTGGCTGAATTGCAGAGTATGGGTAGTTATGGGTTTGCTGTATATTTGGGTCCCCCAAAAAGCAATAGGGAGAAGGACCCTGGGGAGCTAAATAGCTTCAGGTTGATAGAACTGACCAGCATAGGTTGAGCTAAAGGAGGCAGCTTGTCTTTTGTCATGAATGTGAGCTGCTGTGTCCTGCTGCACAGGAGCTCTCTTAACTTGGCCTGTTTCTTCAGCAGCTGTACTGTACCTGAGAGCAAAGCCTGTGTTTCTTAGCTCCTATGTGTGAAGAGCTGCTTCATTTGCACCTCATTTCTGAAGGGACTGGAAAGCAGCTCTGCTAATAAACACTGCTGGTGTAAAGATGGGGCTTTTGCTGTTGTCCAGGAGGAGCCCCCTCCCCTTGTTTGGGGCTGCTGGGTTTGGGGCACAGATTGCTAACTGCTGCTGCACCAATAGCCTGATGTGAGAGATAAATGCCCCATTTCACAGGAGCTACTGAGTAGCTGAAGGGATGAAAAGATTTGGTGGTTGGTGCTGTTGTTAGGAATGTACCTCGAAATGTGAAGCCATGAAACAGGCTTAATGCAGATCAAATGTGCAGGTCTCATCTGCCTCTGAGCACAGCAGGTTGTCCCTGAATTACCACAGCTGCAAGTGATAAAATGGCCCTTCAGTGGCAATAATGATGGAAGAGGGAGATGAGAGGAAAGCTGTAACTCTTCTTTTGTTGGATGTTTTATTCCTTGTATGTGTTTAGGTGAATGGGTCCCACCATGGCTGTGATTGAAGGGGCAGATGGGGCGAGGAGGGGAGAGCAGTTAGTGTGCAGGACTAGCTTTGAACCAGGCTTGTGACAGGGCTGACCTGATGCTGTTTGACAGGGATGATGCTCACTTGCTATATTACCACTTTCACCGTCCCTTTGTCCAGCTTTTCCTCACTTTCAACCCAGAAGTTGTCTTTCCTTGGACTGAGTGGGGGTAAAAACCTTCAGCAGTGGCTTTCCTCCGTCTTCATTGCTGATCCTGGGGGCTTGTGACAGGTTGAGCTTTGATGGCTTGAGGTCTAGGTTCTCCAAAGCTGTATTCTTAACCCCCTGCTGCATGAGGAGCTGCTCTCTGGGCAAGTTTGTGGTTCAGGGTGTTGTAAAGGCCACGGGCTGGGGCTTCTCTGCTGGTGCCCTGTGGAGGGGGTTGCATTACAGGCATGGAGGCTGGAATTTTTCTGCCTGCTACTGAGGCTGCTGCAGGCAGAGCAGCTTACCCAGGCTACAGCTGCATCCATTACACTAACTCAGGATAATCCTGTGTTTGTCCCATCTTTTGTGTTACTAGAAAGAATTGTGTAACAAATGTATGCAACCAGATGGGCAAGTTCATTTACTGAGCTCGGACTTGGTGCCAGAGATACCTTCCACCCCTTTTCGAGGAACTGAGCTGATTGTATCCCACTAGTGCTGATTGGGAGAGCACTGGAGTAGTGGGGACTGTTTGATCCCCTGGAAGGATCAGCAGTGTTCATGCAGGACATTCCTCTAGAAGGGTTTGATGGGCAAGAGATCCAAGTGCGTGCTCTGGTGTGTGAGGAAAGGCTGCCTTCCAGGGGAAGCTGTTTTGTTCGTTTGAAGTACTGCCTTTGTGAAGACCTCATAAAATGTCTCCAATTGTACAGCTCTGCTCATTCTGGTCAAGGTTTCTGCCTGACCTTGGTTTTCCCAGATGGCTTGACCATTCAGGGGCTTTATGTGTATATACATAGAAGGGGCTTTGTAAGTCAGAGCGTGTGGTTTTAATGTTTTCCTGCTGCTGGATGCTCTGTCTGCACGTTTGGATGGGGAAATACAACAAATCCAGGGTATTGACAAAAGCATTTACTGATGGATTCCTGTATCTACGAGCCAAATGTTGTTTATGAAATGGTTGGTCAGGGAATACACTTCAGTCTTCTACTGATTCCATTTTGCTGGCTTCTTTTGATCCTCTGGGGGTCTTTCTGGATCTGAATTAAGCAACGTAGCTCTTGAAATGAGACATCAATAGACATAAATTCTCAGCATCCTTTGCTGCTGGTACCTGCTTACTGCTGAGCCACAGCAAATGCTTCCCTGAATAGCAAGTGATGTTCTGCAATGGGAAAGGTCTCACTTCAGGTGCTGCAGAGGTGTCTTCTGGATGATCCCCGTCAACCAGGCAGAGTCCTCTTCCCTGGCAGTGCCTTGGGTTTGTACACAGCTACATCTCTGCCTCCTGCACCTCCCTTAAAGAGCCTCTTCTTTGGTCAGCCGTGCCCAACCTCAAGAAGAGTGGTAACTAGTGTCTTGTGTAGATGGTGAGAAGTGGGAATCAGTGAACTATTGTAGGGTTTTACCTTTATATTGTTAGAAAGAATGGCTTTCCCTGAAGTTGCAGGGGGAGCTGGCACTCTGCTTCACATTCCTTGGTATTCTTTAAGTGGTTTGAGCCTTCCAGAGCAGGGAACAGAGAACTCTATGGACTGAAACACTTCTAAGGGATGCAGGATAAAACCACGTGCAAAGCAAAGTGCTTGGGATCTCCGGATAACTTGAATCCAGCTCCTCTGGAGATGCCCAGCCCTGGCCCTGAGGTAGGGCTCTCTGCAGCATCCAGAAAGCTCTTGCAGGGAATGTTTTGCTCATCAACCGCAGGTGCCCAGTGATTAAAAGTCTCCACCAGCTACATAAGCTGGTATTCTGGGGGAGCTTACTTAGGCTGGTTTGCAAACTGCAGTAACTTAGAAGTAGTTATCAGTAGGTCCTTCTCATGAAACCCAAACTTCCTCCCCCTTCTGTTTTCAGCCATCAAAACATTCATTGCAGACTTGAGGCATGAGCTTTTTCTGTCTGATTTGGAAAAAGGCCTGGAAATTCCCTATATTTTCAGGGAGAATACTCACCTCAATTCAAATACTGAATATCCCTTGGCTTTAAGCAACTGAAAACTAGTGCTTTAGAGTGAAGATTGCTTTAGCTCCAAAGAGAAACTGTATTGTAGGCTGCACTTGTAATGGGAAAATACTATTAGAAGTTGCTTTGGTTCTGGCTTCCAGGAGATTTGTTTTAAGTTTAGCCAGCACAAGGGAGGCTTGAGCAACTGAGATGTGTTGTTATGAACTGAGGTGGCACTGGACAAGGCACACACATGAATTGGAAAGGATTGGGGGGTGTTGCTTTGCATGAACCTTTCTGTATTCATCTGATAGCTGCCTGCTCCTACGATTGCCAGGTCTGAATCCCAGGTGCTCCTTCCTGCAGACACAGAATGATGGAGTCAAAGTGGGGTTTTTCCTCACTTCCCCTGAAGATGGAGATGTTAAATTGGCCCATGTTTCTCCAGCATCTCTAACTGGATGTTTGTCTCTCAAATCCTGGTCTTTTCCAGCTCTTTCTTTATATCAGCACTTCCTCTTTGCTATGGGTGTTCTTGGACCTATGTTTGTGGTCCAAGTGTTCTTCCCCTACATCTTAACAGCCCTCAAGCAGTGAAATTAGCTCAGCACTGAAACTAACTGATCCTGTAGATATCCAGGTGGATGAAAAAGGTGGAACGATTTGGCATGAAGATGCTCCAGTTATTGAGTTTGTGTGCGTCCTGCCTTGCTTCTGTCCTGTCCTATTTGTCCCTGTCTTTGCCTAGAGAACAGTTTACCTGGTTCAGAGGCCATAGGTATGGAAACCCACCTTAGTTGCTGGCAGTTAAACATCTGCAGAAGAAATCCATAATAGCAAGTACACTGGGCAGCCAAACAGCTGGAAATGTCTGTGGGATGCCTGGTTTGGGGATGGAGAAGAGCCCACTTTGGGAAGGTGAATGTGGCTGGAGCCTTCGCTAACACAAGAGGGGTGATGCCAGCTCAGCTGCCTCTGGTTCAGCAGCTGAAATCTGATCAGGGGCTGCTGTCAGCCTCATTTATCGAGGAGGGAAGCAGCAACTGATGGCGTTTCAAGGGGTGCAGATAAGAAGTGGGCCTCCTGTCAAATAGAGCATGATTAATTACCCTCTAGCCCGGCTCCCGCTTTGATAGGAGTGTCTAATGGTCTGCAGGCTTGCGGATCAGGTGGTGACATTCCTGTTGGGAGGTGAGGATGCCTGCTGGGGAAGTGCCATGCATAGGGAGAGATTACATCAGCTGTGGCACCACAAGGAGGATAGGGAAAAGCTGGTTTCCCTTCTGGAGGCTTTGCTTTTCACTTTGCCATCCAGTCAACCCACCAGCTAACGCTGGAGTGGCTGAGCAGGCAGCCGTGCATGAAGCCAGCCAGGGTTTGTCCTTGGAGAGGAGTTCAGGCACACCAGGAGCTGAGATAGTGCAGGGTTCAAGTTGATTTGCCTGCATTTGAACTGCATTTTACCTTTGTCAGGGCTGGGAGAGTGGGGAGAGCATTCCTACCAGGTAATTACACTGTCTCCCATCAAAGAAACATGAAGATCTCTTCAAGAGTTGCTTCAAATACATTTTCAAATACATTTTCAATTACTGTGGCCTTTGCCAGGCTCCTGAGGAAAAGTTGTTCCTTTTGGCTGGTTGATACTGCTTCTCTTCTGAGCATCCTCAGAGTGAAAGGTGAAAAGAGCAGCTCTATCCTTACCTGGACAGGTTGTGGCTTCAGAATGCCCCCTCTCTGCCTGTTCTTCACTGCAGAGTGTATATTGCAGTGTGAATGTGGCTCTGCAGAATAAATGTTTGGAATTCTCACCTTCCTTTGTTCCTTACTAAAAAATGGCCACTTCTGAAAGTAAATTGGATAGGGGGGAAAAAAAAGGGAGGTGGTTGGAAAAGTACTGCTCCAGGCTGGGTATAATTAACTGTTCTTTGTCTCTTGAGTGCAGGGCAAGTCATGGCTTAGGCTGCTTGATGTGGGGAACTCCCTGCAGTGGGCATGGCTCAGCATGAGGGGAGCAGAGCACAGAGTGGCCCTTGCAGGGGACTTGCATTTTCATTTTCATCAATCACCTTCTATAATTTGGCTAAGAGCAGTCTCACAGGAGCAGTTTGTTGTTGTTTAACAGCAGTTTACACCTTCGGATTTAGACCTCACTGTGAAGTCTGGCTTAGATAGGATGAAGAGGAGGAAGAAAACCCAACTTTGGCAGCATGCTTGGGTGAGTGAGGAAGACCTTGGCCCAAAGGTTAGTTCCCTTTCAAGCAATGGAAAGCTGAAGCCCCAGCCCTGAGCCAGTGGCTGGGGAGCAGAAGCTGTGTGATGGCTCAGCCAGTGCCCTTGCTTCATTGCCAAGAGGTGTAGAAACAGTCCTTGGAGATTAGCTGTGCTTACAGCTTCCTGGGGCCCTTATTAAATAGCTCTTGAAGGAGGGAAATCGAACAGTTGCTCCTCTCCAGCGCTGGGGACATAGGGGACATTGAAGCCTATCCCTAGAAGCCTTCTGTTAACATCTGCCTGAAACAAGAGGCTCTTGAATGGGGTGAAACAGCCTGGCAGAGAGGGCTGCTTATTCCCTGGAAGCATAGAGATGTTTATCGCTACAGTCAGGCTTCCTCCAGGAAAACTTCTTAGTCCAGAATCTGCTACTGTAATTAGAGCTGCCTTTCCCTTTGGAAAACCACGGGCAATGGCGTGCTTCTTCCTTCTCCTTCCAGGGTTTCCCTGTCCTCGAGTTTGTCTTCCTGAGGTCTCCCATGCTCCTCAACTATGAATCATCCCTTTTCCAATGGAAACAGACTCCTTGTGACCCCTCTTGGCTGATTCCTTATAGGAATGGCCCGTGCTTATGTAGCTGGGGTTGTACTAAAGAAAGAGATGAGGAAAAGTAGAGGAGGCAGTCATCTTCCTGGCCCTCTTCCTGAGTTAGGCTTTAGCTCTTTGCAGGCACAGTAAGTACAGCATTTGAGAGCCGGTAGAATAGAGAGCCTTGGAAGTACAGTAAAATGAGTTTGCCATCAAAAGGCAACAAGTCTTATGCTGTGCCCCCGGCTGCTGACCTTTCCCTCTGGAATTCTCCCCTCTGACCTCCACATCATTAATCCTGATGCTGCCAGATGACAGTAATCCATCATGGCCCCTGACAAGCCTTGCAGCCGCCTGTGAAAGGATCCGCTCGGCTTCAGCATCCAATCCTCCCATGATACTCGTTTTTCAGCCTTTCCTGTTGGAGCACTGGGGGTTTCCAATAAAGACTTTATCGCTTTGCCTTTCCTCAGCCAGGGATTGGGGGTGGAGAAGGGAATGGAGGCAGCTTTCCTGTGCTCCCTCACTCTTTAGCACTCAGATCCTAGGGAACATGCCCATTTCCACCTTGCTCCGATAAGTACAAGCTCCAAATCCCAGCTCAGGGGGGTATTACTTGGTGTGGTACTATAAGAAAACACAGGAGGAAAATGATTCCAGCTCCTTGCTGTAGTAGAAGAGGCATAGAAGTAGTTTGCTCCCTGTTGTAAAGTTTCTCAGCCTGCATAAAGGAATTTTATGGGCTCGGGGTGGGGGGGGAGCTCTAGGTTTCAGCCTAGTTTATAAAGCTATTAATGACATTTCAGGGCACTTTGGTCTGTGGGGCTTGTTTAAAAGCAGGCTTCAGGAAGGGAAGGTGTCAAAGGGGTAGTAACGTGAGGTGGGGAGGGCAGAGCTGATTGCTCTTCCTGTTCCAGCTAGGAGCAGAAACCCATTTCAGCCTTCATTTCCCACTGGTGTAGATGATGTCTGTGCCTTTCACAGGAATGTTTGGAGAAATATCATCGTGTACCTTTCCAACTGCTGAGATGGGAGAGCGTAGACAAGGGTACAGCTGCATTTAGGAGAAATGCAGGCTATTACAAAGTAGATTATTTCCTTCTAGTCCTGCATTAGCAGCTTTTTTGCCTGAGGAGCCTTATCCGTGACCCTTCCCTTTCACTCTCCATCTGGTCACTGTCCAAGGAGAGCTGGACAAAAGTCCCTTCTGGGCAAGTTAATGCTCTTCCCTAGATTGGATTGGCGAGAAGCGAGTGGCTTTGAGCAGCTCGGGGTTGCTGGAGGGGTCAGGGAGAGGGTCTTGATCCTGCTTCAATGAAGCAAGGTGCTGCTGGGGTGGGAATGCTGAGCCATCAAGGAAGGGGCATTTTCAGGTGGGGAAAACCCATCCCTGGCCCTTCCTGGAGACCTGGGAGAGAAGCATTTCCCTGCTCCTCACTCCCAGTGCCTGAGTGTGACTCTGGTTCCTGGGCTCAGCTGATGAATGATAACTCCAGGCTGGTAACATGAGCGCTCCCGGCCCTCTGTGTGGCTGGAATGATGCTGGGTGTGCTCCAGAGCCCTGCAATAACACACCGAGACAAAATGGTGGCTGAGGGTTATTCCTTTGGGGAAGAACCGGGTCCTGGAATGGCACAGCTGGGAGAGCTGCAAGGAGTTTGGGAATCATAGAGTCGTAGGACGGTGTGGGTTGGAAAGGACCTTAAAGCTCATCCAGTTCCAACATCGGAGGTCCTGGAAGGAGCTGTCATCTCTGAAATGTGGGAAGAGGATCTGATGCACTTCATGGGATTACTGCTTTGTGGACTTTTGTTTTGGGTAAGGAAAGGGTTGTTTAGACCAGGCAAGGAAAAGAGGATTAGAAAGATCTAAAATGACAGCTTGCAGACCGAGCCCCATCAGGTTGCTCTTGATGTCTTCTTACAGCTGAAGAGTTAGTAACTTGGTGCAATTGAAGGCAGCCCTTTTAAAGCTGGAAAAGTTTCCTTTTCCTACCCAGCATCCCGTTAACCGCTGGGAATTGGTACCATGAGCTAATGCGTAACAGGCTTCAAAAAGAAAGGAGAAGGGGGGAAAAATTACACTTCCATGTATAATGAGGACATCTGCAGGGCCGAGCTGAGCTCCTTTTCACTCGACAGAATAAAGCCCATTTATAAGGGCCATAAACTGCTCTGCTTCGGGGCATTAACCGAGTCGCTGGCTGCTGAGCGGTGGCAGAAGCCTCCCCTGTGGGTTGGGGATTCCATAATTGTCCATTAAGGCACTTCCCAGGCTTTCCTGTGAAGGCTGGTGCTGAGCATTGTGGTAGGCAGGATACTGGCCTCAGATGGATGGCTCTTTGATCCAGGACAGCGTTTCCTATGCAGAAGAAAAGGTTTGCTCCATCAGCAGTTTTCCCCCCTCTTCCTCTCCTTGCCTCAATCTCATTAGTTCGACCTTTTCAAACCCTGCACCTTTAGCACTTGAAGGTGCTGCTGAATGGGCCCTATCAGCTTAAAAATCACATTTCCTTACCTCTCTTAACCCGCAAGGTGGCAAAATTGAACCTCAAGGGTGAAGTTATTTCAATTTCTGTCTTGTTTATCCTCACAAGGATAGAGCAGGACCTTGTTCTGGACTCTAAAAAGCTCTTGGATACCTGGTGCTTCTCCCTGCATCCACCCGTGTGTGATGCTCCCTTACCCTGCCCATGTGCTCACCTCCACCATCCCCAGGATTGCTCCAGCTTTCTCACAGCGCGTCACTGCTCCAGCAGTAGTTGGGTTGCAGAACTCCAGGGCTATGCCGTGGTACACATCTGGGTACAGGATAGCAAATCCCGGGAAGCGAGGGAGTTGACTCCCAGCTCACGAGTAGCTGCTCAGCCCCTTCCTGAGCGTGAGCAATGCAGATTTGTATCTGAGATTGCCCTGGGAGCTCATAAAACACGATTCCTCTGTGCTGCTCCCTCACCCCCAGGATTGAATAGTCCCCACTTCCCCTCTTTCTATTTCAGAAGTTGCTCTTAGCTGCAGGTTATTATTTGTCCGATAATTGCTTTTGCCTGCAGGAAAGGATTTGTCATGGAGAGGACGTGCCATGTAGCTACACTTCTCTGCCTCATTTACTCGCCCATCAAGAGGCCTCAAGTCAGGCTACAAACAGAGTTGCCTCCATTTCCTATTAGGAAGAAGATCGATAGCTCCAACCTGCTGCTTTTCTTGGCCTCATTTTCTCTCTTGACTCCGTGCTTCCTTCCCCGCTGTTTCCCCGCAGGAACTCCCATCAATCGGATCCCCATCATGGCAAAGCAGATCCTGGATCTCTACATGCTCTATAAGCTGGTGACTGAGAAAGGAGGGCTGGTGGAAATCATCAACAAGAAGATCTGGCGAGAGATCACCAAAGGCCTTAATTTGCCCACCTCCATCACCAGCGCCGCCTTCACGCTTCGAACCCAGTGAGTCCTGAAGGTCCAACAGCATGGATGTGAACACCCAGCGGGGACTGGGGAGGGCAGAGCAGGGACTGGGGTAGAGGTGTTAAAGGTTAAATTCTACCCTGTGCCTTCCCTGCCTCATCTGAGCTTAATCTCCTCGGGGCTGTGTCTCTGAAGAGAGCACTGACACAATAAGGAGGGAAGGGAAAGGCCTCCGGAGCTGTAGCCATCAAGTATGAACTTGATCATTTCATGTCTGTTATCACTACTGCCATGTGGAAACTTGGATGTAGCACCTGCTTACTGTGGGGATTGCATTCTGACCTGTAGTACTTCACATTGAGGAGGCAAAAAGAAGCAGAATAAGCAGAGGAAGAAGAATGGTGAAAGTAAACCCATTGTGAAAGCAGCAGGGTGAAGCTTGGGCTTTAGTGACCTGAGCATGGAAGGTTGGGCTTTGGGAGCAAACTCTGCTTTCTTGGCAGTTATTAGAGCCTCTGTTGCCATTCCTGCAGCCTTTGGTACAAACAGGCTCTTCTCTGAAGGTGTGTGATGGAGTGCAGTGAGAGCAGTGAGGTTTGGTGCTGCCCAGTACAAGTGACAAGGGAAATTCCTCAGATTCCCCTCTTTGTGTTAAAATGTTCTGGTCCAAGACGTTAATCCGTGTCAGTTCAGATGGTATCGCAGTTGTAAAGGAATTCTGGATGATTCTTTTCTGCCCTTGTGGGTGTAGCAGTTTGTAAGCAGGTGCTTTCCTACAGACATTGAGTAAATTCAGGGTTTCTTTGAGCTGTGCTCCGCACCCACCCTGCTCAGTCCTTATCAAACCAAGCCCAGCAGCAGTCATGATCTGCACACAAGACTCCAGAGCTGTGGAGGACCTCGGTCTGAAAGCCTTCCTGAATAATTCCATGTCCTCCTGAGCTCCCCTGTGCTCCCCTCTCCCCAGGTACATGAAGTACCTCTATGCCTACGAATGCGAGAAGAAATCCCTCAGTTCTCCTGCTGAGCTTCAGGCTGCAATCGATGGCAACAGGCGGGAAGGCAGGCGGCCCAGCTACAGCTCCTCTCTGTTCAGCTACTCCCCCAGCACCACGGGGCCTCCTTCCCTCCTGTCTCCCCCTAAGATCCGCTTCCCCATCATCGGTGTGGCGCCAGGCAGCGGGACCAGCAACCCTCGGGTGTCTCCAGCAGCAGCCGTCAGGAAAGGTCAGTGACTTACCCAGCAAAGAGGGGGCTGAGCTAAGAGGTGCAGGCACTGAAGCGTGGTTGTTTCCTGCCTTACCTACCCAGATGATTTTGGACTTGAGAAGAGTGGGATTTGGGGGGCTCAGGGTTTGCCTGTGGTTTAAACCTTGCTTTAGGAAGGGCTGTGGGAGGGACTAAGGCTGAGAACGTTGGGGCTGTTCAGCCTGGAGAAACTGCATGGAGACCTCAGGGCAGCTCCCAGGGTCTGAAGGAGGCTACAAGGATGCTGGAGAGGGGCTCTTCATCAGGGACTGTAGCGATAGGACAAGGGGTGATAGGTTAAAACTGAAACAGGGGAAGTTCAGGTTAAGATCTAAGGCAGAAGCTCTTCCCTGTGAGGGTGCTGAGGCGCTGGCACAGGGTGCCCAGAGAAGTGGTGAATGCTCCATCCCTGGCAGTGTTCAAGGCCAGGCTGCACGGGGCCTGGATCAACCTGCTCTAGTGTGAAGCATCCCTGCCCATGGCAGGGGGTTGGAACTGGATGATGTTAAGGTCCTTTCCAACCCAAACCATTCTGTGATCCTGTGATCTGCATGAAAAACAGAACCATTTCAGTCCAGCCTATCCCCCTAACTTGGTGACACACCTCTGGGTCTTTGGAGTGGGTTTTGGATCCTACAGCAGGGATCATCTTCTGGGATCAGGTAGGGGACGGTCACTGTGCTCTGTCCCCTGTGCAGAGGTACCAGAGAGGGGAATGGTGCCTCCCTGCTCTTGTGGTTTCCAGCAGCCTGTTTGTTCTGCTCTGATGTCAGGGAGGCAGCTTTGCCAGGGAAATCACAAAGGCAGCCACAAGTGGGACTTAAAATAACTCTTCATGCAAGGGGGGAGCGAAGGAGGACTGGGGAGATGACTCCTCCTGCCACACTGACAACTTTCCGGGGCAGGCTGTCAGTTCTCTGCCACTTCCCCATCTGAAAATCCCAGTGGGGAAGAGGGATCTGGTGCCCCTTGGATGCTGAAAACCTTCATGTCTAGCCAGAGATTTCCAGTCAGATGGGAGAAGGGAACAAAATCAAAGCAGCATCTTGGGGGGACCAGCCTCTCACTGGCTGGTGGTTGGGCTTGTGCAGGAGCCAAGCCCCTCTTCCCACATTCCTCCTCCTCCCCCCGTGGCATCCTGTGGTACCACCCGCTATGGCAAAGGCAATGGCTTCATAGTGCCTGGCTGACCCAGCCAAGCTGCTGCAGATGCCAAGTTGGAGGCTATGGGGAAGGATGAGGTGGCTGTTCCAGCAGGGATATTGGCCACTACATGGAGGGCTATGTGGCTGTGCAAACTTGGTGCTTCCATGTGCTAGGAATTACATCGAGGCAGAATGGGCTGTGCCTGTGCTTGGCTTTCTTGGGTGAGGCTGGCTGAAGAAGTGAACTGATCATAGTTACTGAAGGCAAATCCTACCCTAAACAAGTTGGAGGTAGCATTTGAAGCCCTTGTCTGGCTCAGGGGATGGTCTCTAGTCGCCTGCAAATCAGAGTGGATCACAGTTGGTTTCCAAGGAGCTCTATGGGGCCATTTTCTAACCCAACAGGTCACACCAGAGCTGTCCCATCATATCATCTCTTCTGGGGTTCTATGAATCCAGTCCATGTTTCCCTTCCACAGCAAACATCACTGATGATGAGAAGCTCTGAGTTAAGGTTGATTTGTTTGGGTAAACTTCTTTTCTGGTCAGCAGGTTTCATCTATTCAAAACTAGGTGCCTATTGCTGATGGGACAAAACACCTCTAAGAGCTGCTTATCTCCGTTGCACCGTATGGGAGCCTCAAGAAGGCACTTTAACACTGATTTTGAGATGCAAGTCAAAACACCAACACATCTCCCTTGTGTCTGCATTGAGGAGACATCCCTTGGAGGGTTGCCAGCCTGGCGCCCTTCCTAACGTGCACATCTGCAGTAGCAGATCAGTTTATGGCTCATACGTGTACCACTAACTGCATCCCTGCTTGGGATCAGCCAGCAAATAAATGGCTTTGCAGGTCTCTAGCTCTGGTATCTCCTGCTCTCTGCAGGGCGGCAAATCCAGAGCTGATATTCCACAACCCCCCCTTCAACCATGTTTTCCCCCTTTTCTCTGGCCACATTGCAACCTGTGTCTTGTAGGTGTGCTGCTCCTTGTCTTACACTCATAAATATTCAGTCTCTGCTGTAGGAGCCTTTGGGCTGAAGCATGTCACATACTGAGAAACCTGACTTGGCTGTGCACAGAGCGTTACAGGAGCTTCCTTGACCCAGCTCCCAGGGGGATAATGCTCCAATACAGCATGTTTGTGTCCTTAAAATCAAACATTTCAGCCTGATAAACCTCTGATAGAGGAGGGTTGAGGTGGCTGGTTGCATGGGGAAAGCAGGCTGTGGAATAAGCTGGTACGGAGACATGATGAAGCACCTTATCTTTATCTGCTCTAACATACGGCATCTACCCTCTACGTGACTCCATCAATGCACGTTCTCCTTCTCTACCTGACCACTATCCCAAACCCAAAGATGTCCTCAACCTGTGCCATCTGGTCCATGTCTCACACACTCCCAAACTTGCCCTGGCTCTGCTAACCTGTTCCAGCCTTTCTGTTGGATGCTTCTCCTTGGCAAAGCGGCTGAACACGACTGAACATTACTCATTGCCACGGGACATGTGTGCATGCTTAACTCAGACACGCTGTTCCAGTCTTTTGCCTATTTGGGGCCCTAACTTGGAGATTCCACACGCATCTGTTATTACCCCACAGCTCTAAGCTCATGCAATGCTGCAGCCAACTTTCTGCTTTGGATTAAATTTGCTGGGGGTTAAATAAAATCCCTTAAATTCAAGCAGACTTAAATACTCTGCTCCATACCATGATCCAACCTGGGATTTGGACATACAGAGAAGCATAAGTTAGGCTGCCTTGTCCTACCTATTCACTTCCTGACCTCTAATCTTGGGGCTGTCTTTCCTGAATCATCCTCACTCAAATTCCCCCTCAAATATCCCATAAAATAGCCGACTTTGGGCAAACAGTTTTATAATATGTGTCTCTATGTTGTGTGTGCTCAGATCTCACCTTAAAAGGGTGACAGGTATTACTGCAAATACCTTTTGGCTCTTGTTCCACCTCTGGGTAGCTACAGCCTCGTGCAATTTATCATAAATTAAGCATCCCCACCCCTGTACTCTCTTTCACCCTCCGCTTGCCTTTCAGAGGAATGCGTTGGCCTTGTGCCTTCAGGCTGCAGTTTAACTGCAGCTCATGCTGCATCTGCAGGTAGATACTTAGAGCTGTGAAATACAGCCTTGTTTTGTCTGCACTGGCCCTGGGCAAAGCAGCTGTAGTGTAGCCCAGTGCCTCCGTGCAGGGTGCATGTCCTCTAGCCCTGTGTTGGAGCAATGGATGGGGCTGACCCCTTGACATCTGGCTGTACAGGGCTTGTGTGATACAGAGGAGCGCAGTGTTGTTGCTGCTGCTGCTGCAAAAGCAAGGCATGGAGATGAGATAGCTTGTTTGGGGGGAATAATAGGTTCAGCATTCAGGAACTGCTTTGCTCCTGATGCTGCTGTGGCTCAGTCTGGGCAAGAGCCTATTAAATGCTTAAGCATCTCTTGCAAAGTGCTACTGGCAGGATCAGGCTGCATCCACATTCATGCTGTTAATGTTCAAGGTTACTAATATAATCTTCTCCATTTCTCACTTAGGATTGCCAATGACCAAGGAAGATTGGTCCTAATTTCCTATCATGTCCTTATTGCTTTTTGCCTTGCCTAATGCCAGGAGTGTGTGGAACAGCTATTCTATTGCCTGCCCCAGAAGCAAACCATTTCCACTGCCTTAATTACAATTCCCCTTGCAGACAGGAACTCAGGAATAGCCATAATGGTTAAACATAAGCTCCATCATCTATGCTTGTGTCCTGTCTCTATGAGTTGCTTGCCATCAGCAGATGTGGACTGAGTGTATAAACAGAGACATGCTCACTCACATCACACATTCAGCTACAGCAATTTGTGTCTTCCTAAGCCAGGAAAATCAGCTGAAACTCCGGCATGTCCTGGATGCATTTATTTGCCCTTACTGCAATGATTTCTTTTGTATAAGATGTCTTTGTTTTCTAGAAAGAAGCTGATTCCAGATGAGACTCAAAGTGCACTAAATATATTCATTTTGTACCTGCTCAGGCACATGGCTTGCCCATCTGAACATGTTCTCCTTTGTGTGCTGAGGGAGAGAAACTGCACAGCGATGGGCATTGCTATTGCCCTTGTAGTAATATGGAAATAGCCATAAGGAAGAAAGTAACTATGAAAGAAGACCAGTTCAAATGATGCAGGAATAGTGGGTAACAGGACTGATCTGTTCAGGGTGCCTGCAGGCAGGTATAAGCTTGGCATTCATCATGCCTTGTATCACAGGGAGAAAAGCTTATTCATTGCTTGTTTTGGACAAAGCATTGTGGTTGTTACATGCCAGTTTTTCCTCATACCTACCTAGATTCAGTCCATCTGGGTGGTGGCAGGGCATACATCCCAACAAGATCGGGTTTGCAGGTGGTGGTATCTTTTCCATGGACTCTGCTGCCCTGATCCTTCCTGGGAATAAGGCCTCGTGGTGGTGCTTGTGATGGACTCTAGGAACTGGTCCCATTGCCTCACATACTCCACCTGCTTCACATCCCCTGTCTCCTACAAGGGCATGTAGTGATAGGACAAAGGGTAATGGGTTTAAATTGAAACAGGGGAGATGTAGAGTAGATCTAAGGCAGAAGCTCTTCCCTGTGAGGGTGCTGAGGCGCTGGCACAGGGTGCCCAGAGAAGCTGTGGCTGCC
>JBCJKH010009178.1:52120-62169 GCA_039877255.1 Loriculus beryllinus | reverse complement strand
CTCCTACAGTGGGCCCAAGGTCTTCATTCTCACAGTCCCTGTGTCTGCCTTCCAAGACTTGGGTGGTGTGGTCAGAGGGTTTGCCATTGAAGGCTGAGGCAGAGAAGTCATTAAGAACCTCGGCCTTTGGATTTTAAATCTAATGTCTTTACTTATGACAGGGAAAAGGCTGTAGTTAGTTCCCAACTATAAAATCTCATTCTGTTAAGGGCAAACTGAGGGAATGGTGTCACCAACAAAAGCTGTTCCTCTGATGAGCAAACTCCATTGTATGTTCTTGCTTGGATGGCTCTGAAATTTGTAAAAAGTACTTCAGTTTCAAGTGTTTGTACACACTTCTCTTTGCCAGCTGTCTGGCAGTGATATCAACATATTGCACATCAGATTGTACTGTAGCCAGCAGCAGTGGAGGTATGGAGAGCTGAGAAGACAGGGGGCCTTGCCACCCAGGGGAAGTTAGTACCACAGAGTAAATAGGTGGCTACGCTGCAGCGTGTTGGGATGCTGGAAGTCAGGTCAGGTTTTCTCTGAAGGCATTTGATTCCCATTAAGCATTATTTGTCATCACTGGTGCCATTAAGCATACCTAAATTGAGCAGTTTGTTGCATCCAGGTGTAGCTGCAATCATGTGTTCTCACTCATTTGTTATAAGTGGGTGCAGAGTTTTTCTTCAGCTCGTGAAGAAATTGCTAGCTCTGTGGTCTCTCAGAGGGCTTGGGTTCTTTTTCTGTGGCATGAGTCAGGAATATTCATTGTAATGAAATCCTTTAATTTGAAGACACACTGTGGGTGATTCTCAAATTCCACTGAAGCGGTGGTTGTGTGGGTTCAGCCAAGTCTTTTGCTTGCTCAAGGCTTCCATTGCTCTCCATGCTGGCCTCATGCACCTCCACAATGTTATTCATGCACGTGCTTTCTTGGAACTTTGCATAAATGTTTAGCAGTGTGCTAATTATATAGCTTCAAGGAAGATTTCTCTTTGAACATTAAATAGGTCTCTTGTCTGCAAGACTGTGCTTGTGATGTAAAGTGACCTGGAATTTGCAGCCTAGCTTTGCTATACCCAAAACCTGCACACTGCCAACATCCACTGTTTTAAATTGCAGAAGTGGGTATCTGTTTGTAAAACCTAGTCTTTAGCAAAAAATAGTGAAGCTGAAACTATGAGGGCATATACTTAATTATGATGGACTGACTAGTAATTGTTTCTGGAGCACCACAAATGGAAACCTGTAGTGCATTTCAAAGCTGGTTCATCTAATTTATTTCAGTACAAGAACAAATTATTTTGTCTTTCAGCTGTGAATTTATTTTTCCCATCTCTGGTAGTGTTATTTGAGCAGGTACAACAAGTTATCCAGGTGCTAATTGAAGTGGTTATTTACAAAACCTTCTAATTGGACCCTGCATTGACCTAAAATCAGAACATGCAGTAACAGAGTTCTCACAGAACAGTGGAAGTGGGACGGCAACCTCTGAGATCGCGCAGACCAACCGCTCTGCCTAAAGCAAGGTCACCTAGATCCAGTTGCCCAGGATCATATCCAGTCAAGTTTTGAGTATCTCCAAGGATGGAGACCCCCCAGTCCCTCTGGACAACTTGTTTCAGTATTTGGTCAGAGTGAGGAAGCTTGTTCTTATGTTTAAATGGAATTTATTGTATTTCAATTTTGTGCCCATTGCCTTTTGCTCTTTAATGGGGACCACTAAAAAAAGCCTGTCCTCATCTTCTTAGCACCCTCCCTTCAGATATGAATGAAATCCCCCTTGAAGCTTCTCTTGTCCAGGCGGAACAGGCGCAGCTCTCTCAGCTGTTCCATACATGTGAGGTGCTCCAGTTCCTCAGTCGTCTTCCTGGCCTTTTGTTGGACTCTTTCCAGTATGCCCATGTACCTTTTCAACTGGATCCAGCTGCCTCCCCAGTACTGAGTAGAGGGGAACAGTCACCTCCCTCAACCTGGTAGCAGTGCTCTTCCCAGGGAAGCCCAGGAGGCTGTCAGCTGCCTTTGCTGCAGGGGTGCATAGCTCATGCTTAACTTGGTGTCCACGAGGATCCCTAAGTCCTTTTCTGCTGCACTGCTTTCCAGGCTGTTGGCTGCCAGCACGTTCTGGGGCATGGGTCTGTCCCCTCCATGGCAGGGCTCCACACTTCTTTTTGAACATCAACAGTGAGCTTGAAAATTAATTGGTAATGGATCACGTTTATGATGCTGATTGCAACGCATGTCTCTTAGTGGTCAGTGAAGAGCTGGTTACCAGGTATTTTTTATGTAAAATATTTGTATAGATTGTTGTGCTTTGTCAAAATATGTAAATGGTTTATATATAAATATTTTCATAGAAGATATGATATTGGACAGAATTAAAACTGCGCAGATTATATAGCCACTCTGAGCAATGCATGAGGAGTTATTCCACAATTGCAGTAATTGACTGCAAAGTCATTGTGCTTGACAGCAAAGTCATTAAGTCTACCAAGATCTTTCATGTCCATTTAGATATCTGGCTGTCTCAAGCACTTTGCACTACTCTGCCAAACAGGATCCTTTAATTCTTTTATGAAATTAAGCTTCTGTTAGAATGGGAGGCTTACCTCGGAGCTGATTCTAAAACTGATGTTGCAGAATAAATGTGCAGTAAAGCTGCTTTTTTTATTTCCTCCAGGAAATTTTAAATTAGAAATTCCAAGGCGTCCTCTGTTGCAATTAAGTTCTATCCAGCTGTCGCTAATACAGTCTGAAATGCTCAGGTTAGCTGGTTTTAATCTGGTACTGAAATGGGGATATTGCCTTCATTTAAGAGCTGATCCTGAGCAGCGGAACAAAAGTCGATTTCTTTTGATTTATCTGGACATTATAAAGCTTAGTAGCACTTTGGTGTAGAAATTCAGAAAGCTTTGTTGTTTTCAAAGGAAGGCAGAACATAATTCAGTGTATTGGTGCTATCCAGCCCTCCCTGTCTGCAGACAGTGGTGATGTGAGCTTTCTCAGCACGCCCTGGGAGGGCACCTCAGCTGCAAATAATAGAGAATACCTGGGGATTAAATGCTTGTGCGTACTCTGTCCTTAACGTTCTCTGCAGGTTACAAAGAGGTATGTACTTAGCAATATGGCTTTCTGTGATCAGAACCCCAGCCTCTAAAGAACTAGCTTGCTTCACAGGGCTATTGAGCATGAAGGGGAGCAGCAAGCCATGGCTACACAATGTGCCTTGCCGTAGGTCTTGCACCATGACCCCTCAGGAGAAATGGTGAGGAGCTAACAGGGTTGGGGGTGCTGCCCTAGAAAAGCTGAGCAGCTTCTTCTATGCTTACGTGCAGGTGCTTGCTGCCTAGGCAAAGTCCAAAGCTGCCTTCAGGTAGAGGAAGGGTAGTTGGTAGAGGCAGAGCTGCGTTGACCAGCCAGGGTTTCACATCTGAAGGTCCATAGCTTGGCTTTTAACATTTAATATTCAGTTGTTATTCTGAACTGCACCTTCTAGGTGTGGAATACAATAGTAAGCGTTAATACCTTGGTTTAGTATACATATATATTGAATGTTGTAATGCTGCAGTCAGAGTGATTATTTTGTGTGTGTGTTTATCGCGCATATCTTGACACCAGGTTGTTTTCTGTTTATTTGCTACTCCAAATGCAAATTACTTTCCTGGCTCTGAGAACATCTTAATCCTGCTGTGAAGCAACTGATTTTTAGTTAGTTAAAATCTGGACTGAACCTGGAAAGTGTTGAAGGCAGGGTGCTAAAGTTTATGAAATGGTCTAAAGAAAGAAATAGCAGTAAAATATCTTGACATTTTTAATGGTTTTTTTCTGCAAATTAACTTTGCTGATCTAAGTATGATGTGAAAAGCAGTTTAATTTCAGGCATATACACAACATCAAATTTTCCTAATTTCAGCAAGTCCATGTACTGCATCTGAAATCTGCTAGAAGTGAGTTTGTGTGTGCAATTGGGCATGGAAACTATTGGAGTCATGAATTCCTTTAAAAAAAATGTCTTGCATTAAAGAACATGGAAAAGGAGGATGGATATCTTGCATAGAAATGTTTGTTCATGCTAATTGAATTATCAAATTGGTTTTGTGTTCTGTTGGCATTAGATGACCCAGTTAATATACCGTTAAAGGCAGGAGAAGATGCTTGTTACAGAGATAGGCCTGTGAGTAAATCAGGAAAGCTCAAGTGAGCTCGATGAAATAACCCATTGCTGCTCTCCTTTCCCATCACTTTTCAGCTCCTCCAAGGGATCACAGTACACGGTTCTAGGTCAGTGAGACGATGCGAGTTCCGCAGTTAGATAATATGGGCAGGCCCACAAGTTGTGTCTCTCCCTCTCTTGCCTTTCCCTGCCTCCTTGTGATTTCTTCCTAGTAATGCCTTCGTAAAACATTGGGTTTACAATAAATTGTTTTATTAAAATGGCCGATACTGCGGGTACAATGTGGAAATGACAAATTAGAATGATTTGTAGTGCGCTGTAAAGGAGGAGCTTGTATAGGAGCAGCTGGTGACGTGTGGGGTGGAAGGTGACTGCTGAGAAAGGTGGGGCAAATCCCTCTGGAACTGGTGACTTTCAAGCTAGAGCTCAGCTGGGAGCTGGGTGCTTGATGGATTTGGGCTTTCTCCCGCACTGTGTGTGTCCCTGGCTTCAGAGCCAATATCATTCTATGGTGGAAGATGTTCGTGGAGGCCATCAGCATGTCCGGACAACTGTACTTTGGTTTTTGTAAGAAACATAGAATGGCTTGAGTTGGAAAGGACCTTAAAGCTCATCCAGTTCCAGCCCCACTGGACCAGGTTGCTCCAAGCTGTGTCCAGCCTGGCCTTGAGCAATTCAGAGATGGGGCAGCCACAGCTTCTCCGGGCAACCTGCTCCAGTGCCTCACCACCTATGAAGGAAATAATTTCTTCCTAATATCTAATCCAAATCTACCCTTTTTCAGGTTAGAGGCATTGAATAAAATGTGATAAATGTGGGTGCTGCAGAGCATGACTTGTGATTCACATGCATGCTCCATAAATCAAAACAGATTTGAGAGGGGGCTGGGTTTCTGTTCTGTCATTTCAACCCAAGCAGTTTTTGTACCAGATGTATGTCTGCTGCATCTGAAATTTATTCTTAGTTGGAGAGAATTAGGAAGAGGCAGATTACAATGCTCATAGGAACCTAAGCAAGGTCAAGAGCAGTGGGCCAGGCATTTGTGTAGCAGGGCTGAGGAACTGAATCAAAAAGACAGTGACAAGGAGAGGAAAGATGGAGAGGCAGAGCAAAGTGCCAGGAGATGTGTGTGAAGTTCGTATGAAGGCACTGCAAATCCTTTCACACAACTATTCCTCTGTTTGGGCATTTGTATGCCACAGGCATTGTGAAAAAGCATACCTGTAGGCATTTGTTACTTGCCACTTTTGCTAATAAAGATGTTGCTCCATATTCTAGCAGATTTGCAGTGCGAGTAATTAAAAACAAATACCAAAACCTAAGCAGATCAAAACACACCTCTTGGTCACTATGGTAATGGTGAGTTCACCGATGGGTTTAATTCCTGCATGCTCTGTCTGAATTTCAATACCTATGTCTCAGGGATATTTTACATGTGAAAGTGAGGGAAACTGAGACACTCTAGCTGGGTTTTTCAGGTCTATCTTTCTCCAAGGAAATTGAAGACAGGTATAGATATACAGTAAATACTGGGCAGGGTATTTACTGTATATAATACAGTCTGTTAATGGCAGGATTTTTTTAAAACCAGAAAGCTGCTGAGACCTAAGGGAACTTTATAGTCTTAGTTTTATGTTTGTTTATTTTGGTTTCAGGGTTACTTCACTCAGTAGCAAACTTAAACTGCTAGGAAATGTGTTTGTTCCTCTCTGTATAGCAGCACTGGAACTTCCTCCACTGTCACCTTGAAGTGAGAGAACGAATGGCTACCTGTAAAATGAATGCTTTTGTTTCAGCATCAGGTTAATAGGAATGTATTTGTCATGAAGAGAAATCTCAATTATTATTTATTTAATGCATTTTTCAGGTGCTGCTAAATCCAGTCCAGCTTCTAAACCAGGATCAACACCTTCTCGCCCATCTTCAGCAAAAAAAGCTGCACCAAGCAGCTCAGCATCAAAATCAGATAAAGATTTGGAAACCCAAGTCATACAGCTCAGCGAACAGGTAAATTTGCTTTTGGCATAAAATTAGATGCACTCATTGCCACAGGCAGGCATGAAATATATTGCCCTCTGTTGAATGATGCTCTCCACAATTTTACAGGGACAAAGGATTGGAACAACTCAGCTGGGAAGGTAAAAAAATGAAAGTGATTTATTGTTAAAAATAGCATCTGACAGAGATGCCTGGTGTTTGCCAGGATTTTAAAGGTCATCTTAGGCATGACAGGTGGGTCTTGCTGAAGTTATTAGATGTAGAAATGTATCTTTTCTTTCACCCAGATAGGAAAAGCCGCAATAGTCTTTGCTCTTGTGTATTACAAATTTGAAATAAATCATCTCAATGTGTCATTGTGGAGAAAATAAGCCTGTTTATAATACCAAGATGTCAGAGATTTACAGCTAAATCCAGACTAGTCTATTGCACTCTTTTGTGCAAGGAAGGCATTAAGAACATAATAGGCCTTTTTAATTTAAAAATATGATCTACATTTGTGAGAATACTTAATAATATGGCAGAACACTATAATATAACTAATAAAGCTTCAGAATTTCTTTAATGTTAGGAATGTGAGGGCTTAGTTTTCATTTATGGTATGGAGCTTTACACCACTGTGTCATTCCTGGACATGCAACTGTGTCTGCACTGGGCATGAATAAATGCGTCTGGCCTAAGACTGTGATGTTGGAATGGTTTAAATGCCAGTAGTATAAATGAGGCCTGATCCCCATATTTGTTGTGGATGAGGGAAAAATGAAAAGGAAAAACCTCCCATTTAGAGTCTGAGCTGCTTGGCAGCTGCATTCAGGAAGAAGTCATTACTCTGGATCAAGTGTAATTTTCCACAATTAAGGTCATTTCAGTTTCAGACTTTTGTTGAACCAAACCACAAAGATTTCAGTTTGTTGGATCATCATTTGCAAATTCTTGGTTACTGTCACATACCGAAAGGTGGTGAATGGATAGCCACATCCCAACAGCATCCTGTGGATTCCGGGTGAAATTCTGAGCAGTGGAGAACACAACAGGGGCCACCAGACTTCCAAATGGGCTTTTGATTGTTGCTGTAATAAAAAAGTTTTGGAATGTTGCACCAGGAATGGATGTATATACGTTTCATGGGAACTTTTTTTCTTTTTAATCAATGTAAGAGTGGAGTTGAAACGTCAGCTTGATATACCTTAAACCGTGACATTTGTACTCAGAAGTCAGAATGAGTTTGCTTCAGGAGGAAGGATTGGTTTGGATCTGAGCAACAGCAAAATGTTTGATCTTTACTAAAATAGGCAGTCACTATCGCATCCACTGCTAATGTATTCCTAACACATTCCATGTGTGAAAACCTTAAGCTCTATATACAAACAACCCAGAGGAAAACTGATAATTTCTCCCATCAGCAAAGAGTAGAAGAAATTTTGTGGATTTGGAAAGTTGGTGTTTTAATAGCTAGGTTTTAAGAGACCTCTTCTAGCTAGAATGGTCTGGAAAGCTTTTTAATGCTGGCAGCATTTGGGATCTCATTTCCCACTAATAGTTACTTGTGCACCCTGGGCATATAACAGGAGCCATAAAAACTATGCTGCAAGCAGCTCTGAGCCAGGTTTTTCTGACCCCCAGTCTGAACATGCTGGAAGACATAAATTGCCCATTTTTAACCACTCTCCAGCAAAAGGGAGATGAGAGCAACAGCCACTTCTACCCAGTTGCTGTCTTGATTATGAGTAAGAAACATTGAATGGTGCCTGTGGGCTTCAAATTCCTGTATGGCTTTAACAGACTCTTTTTTAAGCCTTTTCATGAATGGCAGCTAAGGGACAGTGAAACATCTGAACTCCCATGCAATTTGTAATGGAAAAATTTAGGTAGTGGGGATGTCTGTGCTAGTGAATTGAACGCTTCCAAGGAATGTCATTGTGCACTGGGGCTTGATTACCCATAGCATTAAAATACTAAAGTGGCTCCTGCCGTGGTTTTGGTCTGTGCCAACCAACAGTTTCCCAAAGAGTTTTTCTGAGTACAGCTGAGGAGATGACAAAGACCAGGGACGTTTATGTATGGAGAGGGGACCTTTACATATGGGGAAGAGACATCTATGTATGGAGAATGGTCCTGAGAACTGTTAACTGTATGATAGCATGCAAATAGTTTCTGAAAACAACTCCAACTTGGTTGCATGTCTACAGGATGTGCTTAATCTTCAACCTGGTTCTGCAGCCCTGTGAGTTTCATACTACCAATAAGAGCAATTGGAGAAAAGACCAGTTAGTGAGAGCACCTTTGCACCAGTTAACTGGATTGCAGAAAAGACTTCTGGTCCAGAAACAGAGCATGGGAGTCAATATGTACTGTTCCTTATATAGGATCAATTTTTTGGCATGTTCACAGAAGCAAAACGTAGGGTTTGGGTACGCTAAGTATCTGAAGAAAAACAAATTAATCCATCACAGGCAGTAGATATGTAACCGAAGAAAAGCATATCTGCATTGGTTGTGACAACATATACTGTATACTTAGCTAATCAACTATGTGTATATATGCATAGTTTAATGATTCCGTTTCTTAAAATGGGGTGAATGTGATAGAATGAAAACAGGAGAATGCCTTCACAGTATGTAAATCAGAAGTGGAGATAGTCTGAGCAATTAGCTGCCAACGCTTCAGCTGGAGTTCGTTGTTTTCCCAAACTCTAGCAAGAACAGAGTAAAAGATCTGGAAGCAGTTACATTCTTGTTCTGCTTGGATGCAGGCATCGCTCTCAAGGAATATGCTGCTGCAGATCCAGAAGACGTGTCTTAAACATGAGGTCTTCATCTACAGGCAAAAATATTGTAAACTCGTTCCATTTTGCTATTCCTACTTTCATGAAGTAGGTTAATTTTAAGGTGACTGGTCGTTGCATCAACCATAGATTCAAACTGCTACGGGAAGACTTGGGTGTCACACTCAGGCAGCCGGTCAGAAATGGGTCAGTGCATGAATTTGGTGCTCTGAGATCCTGTCTGGTAACAGGTTAGTTCTGCTGTCTGACACCTCTGAGAGTGCAATCAAAGGTCAGAAAAAGGCATTGCCAGCTCAGCAGTTATGGAGAAGTGAACCGATAGGATTTAGTAGGCTGTCAAAGCACTGTTTGAACCCTGCTGGTATTTTCACTAGTGAAGGAAATAAATTAGCCTGCACTAAACCAGGCAACACAGAACATTCTATTAAATGGTATCAGTTCACTGAAATGTACTCTGATGAGATTGAATTTGTTTAGCATGTTTTATTTAGAAAATCATTTATATAATTGCATGCCTCAAAATGTGGCTGTTAATTTGGCTGTAATTTGGGTGTGATTGAGGTCAGTCTGTTTACTGCAGACAGTTTCATCTGTGATTATTTCAATTGGTTATCCTGATTGTGTACACCCTGATGGACAGTAGTTTATCTATTATGCTCCCACAAAATTGTTCTTTAAATATGTGTATATATATATATATATGTATGTCTAAAAATATATTGCAACATCTTTCATGAATGATGAGGCTTAATCATTAACAGCTATGCTGCCAATAAATGATCTGTGGCAGTCCTAGTGGTGAAATTGAGACTAACAGCATAGGTTAAAGACTTATGAGGAAGGTTGCAAAGAGAAAGTTACTTGGCATTTGAGAGAATCAGATCAGAATGTTCGTTGTGCAGCTGGTCACAGCATCAGAGTGCCAAAACATGGGTCTGTAACAGTATGGTAAGTGGTGGGGCAGAAAAGGGGAGGTGAAAAAACAGCACAGCACTACTCATGTTTGCAACTGGGAACCTTTCAGTTTTCTGACTGTTTCCCTTAGTAAGCTTTTCTGCTAGGTCTATTAGTGGAGAAGGATACTGTAGATTTCCCAACAACTACACA